>JANSVA010114238.1:0-10092 GCA_025504915.1 Erythroxylum reticulatum
GAAAATCAGTGCAAACAAGCACCAGTTGGTCACGAATTGTCAGTTTATCATCAAAAACTTGCCGATTATAGTCTTGCCCCTATGACAGGCACCTCCGGGAGACCAAGTCGAGGCTGTGGCACTTGCCAGAGCCATATGCGATCATACTCAGTCGTGGGAAAATAAGTGCAAAAAAGTTCCAGTAGATCACGAATCGTCAGTTTGTCATCGAAAACTTGCCAATTATAGTCTTGGTCCTATGACCGGCACTGTCGGGAGACAAGGTCAAGGCCGAGGCACTTACCGGGGCCATACGCGATCATACACAGTTGTGGGAAAATAAGTGTAAACAAGTCCCAATCTGTCACGAATCATTAGTTTGTCATCGAAAACTTGCCGATTATAATCTTGCCCCCTTGACAGGCACCGTCGAGAGACCTGGTCGGGGCCGTGGCACTTTCTGTGGCCATATGTGATCCTACTCGGTCGTGGAAAAATCAATTCAAATAGGTCCCAGTCGGTCACGAATCGTCAGTTTGTCGTCGAAAACTTGCCAATTATAGTCTTGCCCCCAGGATAGGCACCGCCAGGAGACCAGGTCGGGGTTGTGGCACTTGCAGGAGCCATATGCTGTCATACTCGGCCGTGTGAAAAAAAGTACAAACAAGCCCCATTCGATCACGAATTGTCAGTTTGTCATCGAAAACCTGCCAATTATAGTTTTTCCCTCATGATCGGAATCGTCAGGAGACTAGGTCAGGGTTGGGGCACTTGTCGGGGCCATATACGGTCTACTCAGTCGTGGGAAAATAAGTCCAAAAAAGCCCCAGTCTGTGACAATTCGTCAGTTTGTCATCGAAAACTTGCCAATTATAGTCTTGCCCCAATGACCGGCATCGACGGGAAACTAGGTCAGGGCCGTGGCACTTGCCGGGGCCATATGCGGTCGTGGGAAAATCAATGCAAACAAGCCCCAGTTAGTCACGAATTTTAATTTTTTCATCGAAAATGTGACAATTATAGTCTTGCCCCCATCACCGGCACCGCCAAGAGAACGAGTTAAGGTCGTGGCACTTGCCGCAGCCGTATGTGGTCATACTCGGTCGTGGAAAAATAAGTGCAAACAAGCCCAAGTTAGTCACGAATTGCCAGTTTGTCATCGAAAACTTACCGATTATAGTCTCGCCCCCGATGATAGGCACCATCAGGAGACCAGGTCAGGACTGTGGCACTTACCGGGGCCATATGCGGTTATACTCGATCGTGGGAAAATAAGTGCAAACAAGCTCAAGTCGATCACGAATTGTCAGTTTATCATCAGAAACATGCCGATTATAGTCTTGCCCTAATTACCTGTGCCATCGGTAGACTAGGTCGGGGCGGTGGAACTTGCCAGAGCCATATGCGGTCATAGGAAACCAGTGCAAACAAGCCCCAGTCGGTCGCAAATTGTTAGTTTGTCATCGAAAACTTGTCGATTATAGTCTTACCCTTATGACCGGCATCGTCAGGAGACCAGGTCAGGGCTATGCTACTTACCAGACCATTATGCGGTCATACTCGGTTTTTGGAAAATAAGTGCAAACAAACCCCAATCGGTCATGAGTCTTCAGTTTGCCATCAAAAACTTGCCAATTATAGCCTTGCCCCCATGACCTGCACCGTCAGGAGACTATGTCAGGGTCGTGGCACTTGTCGAGGCCATGTGCGACCTTACTCGGTCGTGGGAAAATCAGTGCAAGCAAGCCCTAGTCAGTCACGAATTGCCTGTTTCTCATCGAAAACTTGCCGATTATTGTCTAACCCCCATGATGGACACCGTCGGGAGACCAAGTCGAGGCTGTGATACTTGCCGAATCATTATGCGATCATACTTGGTTGTTAGAAAATAATTGCAAAGAAGCCCCAGTCGTTCACGAGTCGTCAGTTTGTCATCGAAAACTTTCCAATTATAGTCTTGCCCCCATGACCGACACTGTCGAGAGACCAGGTCGGGGCCATGGCATTTGCCGGGCCCATATTCGGTCATACTCGATCATGGGAAAATAGGTGCACATAAGCCCTAGTCCTTCAGGAATCGTCAGTTTGTCATCTAAAACTTGCCAATTATAGTCTTGTCGCCTTGACAGGCACCGTCGAGAGACCTGGTCGGGGCCGTGGCACTTGCCGCGGCCATATGTGATTATACTCGGTCTTGGAAAAATTAGTGTCAACAAGCCCCAGTCGGTCACGAATTGTCAGTTTGACATCGAAAACTTGCCAATTATAGTCTTTCCCCCAGGACAAGCACCGCCAGGAGACCTGGTCGGGGTTGTGGCACTTGCAGGAGCCATATGCGGTCACACTTGGTTGTGTGAAAAAAGTACAATCAAGACCCATTCGATCACGAATTGGCACTTTGTCATCGAAAACTTACCGATTATAGTCTTGCCCCCATGACCGGAACCGTCGGGAGACCAGGTCAGGGTTGGGGCACTTGTCGGGGCCATATGCGATCATACTCGGTTGTGGGAAAATAAGTCCAAAAAAGCCCCAGTCTATGATAAATCGTCAATTTGTCATCGAAAACTTGCCAGTTATAGTCTTGCACCCATGACTGGCACCGAAGGGAGACTAGGTCACGGCTGGGGCACTTGTCGGGGCCATATGCGGTCATACTCGGTCGTGGGAAAATAAGTCCAAAAAAGCCCCATTCTGTGACGAATCATCAGTTTATCATCGAAAACTTTCCAATTATAGTCCTGCCCCTATGACCGGCACGAATTGTCAGTTTGTCGTCGGGGGCGTGGCAATTGCGACGGCCATATGCGGTCATACTCGATCGTGGGAAAATAAGTGCAAAGAAGCCCTAGTTGGTCACGAATTGTCAGTTTATCATTGAAAACTTGCCGGTTATGATCTTACCCGCATGACCGACATCGTCGGGAGACCAGGTCGGGGTCGTCGCACTTGCTGGGGCTATAAGCAGTCATACTCGGTCGGGGGAAAATCAGTGCAAAGAAGCCCCAGTTGGTCACAAATTGCTAGTTTGTCATCGAAAACTTGCCGATTATAGTCTCGCCTCCATGACAGGCACCATCGGGAGGCCTTTTTGGGGCTGTGGCACTTACCGGGGCCTTATACGGTCATACTCGATCGTGGGAAAATAACTGCACACAAGCCCTAGTCCGTCACGAATCCTCAGTTTGTCATAAAAAATGTGCCAATTATAGTCTTGCCCCCATGAACGATACCGTCGAGAAACCTGATAGGGGTCATGGCACATGTCAGCCTCACATGAGGTCATACTCGGTCATTGGAAAATCAATGCAAACAAGCACTATTCGGTCACAAATCGTCAGTTTGTCATCAAAAAGTTGCCAATTATAGTCTTGCCCCCATGACAGGCACCTTCGGGAGACTAAGTCGGGGCTGTTGCACATTCTAGAGCCATATGCAGTCATACTCGATCATGGGAAAATAAGTGCAAACAAGCCTGAGTCGATCACGAATTGTCAGTTTATCATCGAAAACTTGCCGATTATAGTCTTGCTCCAATGACCGGCGCCATCGGGAGACTCGTTCGAGGCCGTGGAACTTTCCAGAGCCGTATGCGGTCATACTCAGTTGTGGGAAAACAAATGCAAACAAGCCCCAGTTGGTCACAAATTGTCAGTTTATCATCGAAAACTTGCCGATTATAGTCTTGCCCCTATGACCGGCACCGTCGGGACACCAGTTCAGGGTCGTGGCACTTGCTGGGGCCATATGCTGTCATACTCGGTCGTGGGAAAATCAGTGCAAACAAGCCCCAGTCAGTCACGAATTGTCAGTTTATCATGAAAAACTCGCCGATTATAGTCTTACCCCTATGACAGACATCATCAGGAGACCAGGTCGGGGATGTGGCACTTGGGAGGGCTGTATGCGATCATTCTCGATTGTTCAAAAATTAGTGCAAACAAGCCCCATTCGGTCAGGAATCGTTAGTTTGTCACGAAAAATGTGCCAATTATAGTATTGCCCCTGTGACCGACACCATCGAGAAAGCAAGTCGAGGCCATGGCACTTGTCACGGTCACATGAGGTGATACTCAGTCGTGGGAAAATAAGTCTAAAAAAGCCCCAGTCTGTGATGAATCGTCAGTTTATCATCGAAAACTTGCCAATTAAAATCTTGCCCCATTGACCGCCACCGACGGGAGACCAGATCAAGGCTGGGGCACTTGCCTGGGCCATATGCGGTCATACTCGGTTGTGGGAAAATAAGTCAAAAAAAGCCCCTGTCTGTGACGAATCGTTAGTTTGTCATCGAAAACTTGCCAATTATCGTCCTGCCCCTATAACCGGCACCGTTGGGAGATGGACTCGGGGGCGTTGCAATTGCCACGGCCTTATGCGGTCATACTCGATCGTGGGAAAATAAGTGCAAACAAGCCCTAGTCGGTCACGAATTGTCAGTTTATCATCGAAAACTTACCGATTATGATCTTGCCCCATGACCAGCATCGACGGGAGACTATGTTAAGGCTGGGGCACTTGCCAGGGCCATATGTGGTCATACACAATCGTGGGAAAATAAGTTAGAAAAAGCCCCAGTCTATGATGAATCGTCAGTTTGTCATCGAAAACTTGTCAATTATAGTCCTGCCCCCATGACCGGCACTGTCGGGAGATGAAGTAGGGGGCGTGGCACTTGCCGCGGTGATAGTCAGTTGTAGAAAAATAAATGCAAACAATCACCAGTCGGTCACGAATTATAATTTTGTCATCGAAAACTTGCCAATTTTAGTCTTACCCCGACGATGGGCACCGTCAGGAGACCAAGTCGGGGCCGTGACACTTGCCGGGGTCATACGCGATCATACTCGGTCATGGGAAAATAAGTGAAAACAAGCCCCAGTCAGTTACGAATTGCCAGTTTGTCATCGAGAACTTGCCGATTATAGTCGTACCCCCATGACCGACACCGTAGGGAGACTAGGTCGGGGTCGTGGCACTTGCTGGGGCCATATGCGGTCATACTTGATCGTGGAAAAATAGGTTCACACAAGCCCTAGTCCATCAGGAATAGTCAGTTCGTCATTGAAAACTTGCCAATTATAGTCTTGCTGTCTTGACAGGCACCGTCGAGAGACCAGGTTGGGGCCGCGACACTTGCTGGGGCCATATACGGTCATACTCGGTCGTGAGAAATTCAGTGCAAGCAAGCCCTAGTCAGTCACGAACTGTCAGTTTGTCATCGAAAACTTGCCGGTTATAATCTTACCTCGATGACCGGCACCGTCGAGAGACTAGGTCGGGCCTGTGGTACTTGCTCGAGCATTATGCGGTCATACTCAGTCGTTGGAAAATTAGTGCAAACAAGCCCTAGTAGGTCACGAGTCGTCAGTTTGTCATCGAAAACTTGCCAATTATAGTCTTGCCCCCTTGACAAGCACCGTCGAGAGACCTGGTCAGGGATGTGACACTTGCCGCAGCCATATGTGGTTGTACTCGGTCGTGAAAAAATCAACGCAAACAAGCCCCATTTGGTCACGAATCGTCAGTTTTTTGTCGGAAACTTGCCAATTATAGTCTTGTCCCCAGGACAGCCACTGCCAAGAGACCAGGTCGGGGTTGTGGCACTTGGCGGAGCCATATGCGTTCATAATCGGTCGTGGGAAAAAAGTACAAACAAGCCCCAATTGATCACGAATTGTCAGTTTGTTATCAAAAACTTACCGATTACAGTCTTGCCCCCATGACCGGAACCATCAGGAGACTAGGTCAGGGTTGGGGCACTTGCTGGGGCCATATGCGGTCATCCTCAGTCGTGGTAAAATAAGTCCAAAAAAGCCCGAGTCTGTGATGAATCGTCAGTTTGTCATCGAAAACAGGCCAATTATAGTCTTGCCCCAATGACCGACACCGACGGGAGACCAGATCAGGGATGGGGCACTTACCGGGACCATATGCGATCATACTCGATCTTGGGAAAATAAGTCCAAAAAAGCCCCAGTCTGTGACGAATCCTCAGTTTGTCATCGAAAACTTGCCAATTATAGTCTTGACTCCAAGACCGGCAGTGACGGGAGACTTCGTAAAGGCTGGGGAACTTGCTGGGGCCATAAGCGATCAAACTCGGTCGTGGGAAAATAAGTGCAAAAAAGCCCCAATAGATCACGAATCATCAATTTGTCATCGAAAACTTGCCAATTATAATCTTGCCCTTGTAACTGGCATCGTCGACAAACCTGGTCGTGGCCTTGCATTTGTTGCAGCCATATCTGATCGTACTCGTTAGTGGAAAAATCAATGCAAACAAGCCCTAGTCGGTCACGAATCGTCAGTTTGTCATCGAATACTTACCAATTATAGTCTTACCCCCAGGACAGGCACTGGTGGGAGACCAAGTCGTGGTTGTGACACTTGCCTGAGCCATATGCGGTCGTACTCGGTCGTGGAAAAAAAAGTACAAACAACCCCTAGTCGATCACGAATTGTCAGTTTGTCATCAAAAACTTTCCCATAATAGTCTTGCCCCCATGACCGGAATCGTCGGGAGACCAGATCAGTGTTGGGGCACTTGTCGGGGCCATATGCGGTCATACTCGATCGTGGGAAAATAAGTCCAAAAAAACCCCAGTCAGTGATGAATCGTCAGTTTGTCATCGAAAACTTGCCAATTATAGTCTTGCCCCCATGACCAGCACCGACGAGAGACCAGGTCTGGGCTGGAGCGCTTGCCGGGGCCATATGCGGTCATACTCTGTTGTGGGAAAATAAATCCAAAAAAGCCCCAGTCTGTGACAAATCGTCAGTTTGTCATCGAAAACTTGCCAATTATAGTCCTGCCCCCATAACCGACACTGCCGGGGAACGAAGTCTGGGGCATGGCACTTGCCACGCCCATATACAGTCATACTCGGTCGTGGGGAAATAAGTGCAAACAAGAGCCAATCGATCACGAATTGTTAGTTTATCATCGAAAACTTGCAGATTATGATCTTACCCCCATGACCGTCACTGCCGGGAGACCAAGTCAGGGCTGGGGCACTTGCCGGGGCCATATGCAGTTATACTTGGACGGGGGAAAATAAGTCCAAAAAAGCCCCAGTCTGTGACAAATCGTCAGTTTGTCATCGAAAACTTGCCAATTATAGTCTTGCCCCAATGACCGACACCGTCTGGAGATAAAGTTGGGGGCGTGGCACTTGCCGCGACCATATGTGGTCATACTCGATTGTGGAAAAATAAGTCCAAACAAGCACCATTCGGTCACGAATTGTCAGTTTGTCATCGAAAACTTGCCAATTATAGTCTTACCCCTATGATAGGCACCTTAAGCAGACCAGGTCGGGGCCGTGGCACTTGCTGGGGCCATATGCCGTCATACTCGGTCGTGGGAAAATAAGTGCAAACAAGTCCCAATCTGCCACGAATCGTCAATTTGTCATCGAAAACTTGCCAATTATAATCTTGCCCCCTTGACAAGCACCGTCCAGAGACCTGGTCAGGGACGTGACACTCGCCGCAACCATATGTGGTCGTACTTAGTCGTGAGAAAATCAACGCAAACAAGCCCCATTCGATCACGAATCGTCAGTTTGTTGTCCAAAACTTGCCAATTATAGTCTTGTCCCCAGGACAGTCACTACCGGGAGACCAGGTCGGGGTTGTGGCACTTGGTGGAGCCATATGCGGTCATAATTGTTCGTGGGAAAAAAAGTACAAACAAGCCCCAGTTGATCACTAATTGTCAGTTTGTTATCGAAAACTTGCCGATTATAGTCTTGCCCCCATGACCGAAACCATCGATATACCAGGTTTGGGATGGGGCACTTCCTGGGGCCATATGCGGTCATACTCGGTCGTGGGAAAATAAGTGCAAACAAGCACCAGTCTGTGACGAATCGTCAGCTTGTCAACGAAAACTTGCCTATTATAGTCCTACCCCCAAGACCGACACCGTCGGGAGACGAAGTTGGGGGCGTGGCACTTGCCACGCCCATATGCGGTCATACTCCGTCGTGGGAAAATAAGTGCAAACAAGCCCCAATCGGTCACGAATTGTCAGTTTATCATCGAAAACTTGCAGATTATGATCTTACCCCCATGACCGGCACTGACGGGAGACCAGGTCAGGGCTGGGGCACTTGCTGGGGCCATATGCGGTCATACTCGGTCGTGGGAAAATAAATCCAAAAAAGCCCCAATCTGTGACAAATCGTCAGTTTGTCATCGAAAACTTGCCAATTATAGTCTTGCCCTTGTAACTGGCATCGTCGAGAGACCTGGTCGGGGCCGTGGCATTTGTCCCGGCCATATGTGATCGTACTCGGTAGTGGAAAAATCAATGCAACCAAGCCCTAGTTGCTCACGAATCGTCAGTTTGTCATCGAATACTTGACAATTATAGTCTTACCCCCAGGACAGGCACTGGCGGGAGACCAAGTCGCGGTTGTGACACTTGCCTGAGCCATATACGGTCGTACTCGGTTGTGGGAAAAAAAGTACAAACAACCCCTAGTCGATCAGGAATTGTCAGTTTGCCATCACAAACTTGCCGATTATAGTCTTGCCCCCATGACCGGAATCATCGGGACACCAAATCAGTGTTGGGCACTTATCGGGGCCATATGCGGTCATACTCGATCGTGGGAAAATATGTCCAAAAAAACCCCAGTCTGTGACGAATTGTCAGTTTGTCATCGAAAACTTGCCAATTATAGTCTTGCCCCCATGACCGGCACCGACGGGAGACCAGGTCTGGGCTGGGACGCTTGCGGGGACCATATGCAGTCATACTCTGTTGTGGGAAAATAAATCCAAAAAAGCCCCAGTCTGTGACGAATCGTCAGTTTGTCATCGAAAACTTGCCAATTATAGTCCTGTCCTCATAACGGACACTGCCGGGAAACGAAGTCTGGGGCATGGCACTTGCCACGCCCATATACGGTCATACTCGGTCGTGGGAAAATACGTGTAAACAAGCGCCAATGGGTCACGAATTGTTAGTTTATCATCAAAAACTTGCAGATTATGATCTTAACCCCATGACCGGCACTGACGGGAGACCAAGTCAGGGCTGAGGCACTTGCCGGGGCCATATACGATCATACTTGGACGTGGGAAAATAAGTCCAAAAATGCCCTAGTCTGTGACAAATCGTCAGTTTGTCATCGAAAACTTGCCAATTATAGTCTTGCCCCCATGACCGACACCGTCGGGATATAAAGTCGGGGGCGTGGCACTTGCCGCGACCATATGTGGTCATACTCGATTGTGGAAAAATAAGTGCAAACAAGCACCATTCGGTCACAAACTGTCAATTTGTCATCGAAAACTTTCCAATTATACTCTTACCTCCATGATAGGCACCGTCAGGAGACCAGGTCGGGGCCGTGGCACTTGCCGTGGCCATATGCCACCATACTCAGTCGTGGGCAAATAAGTGCAAACAAGCCCCAGTCAGTCACGAATTGTCAGTTCGTCATCGAAAACTTCCCGATTATAATCTTGCCCCCATGACCGGCACTGCTAGGAGACCAGGTCAGGGCCGTGGCACTTGTCGGTGCAATATGCGGTCATACTCGGTCGTGGAAAATCAATACAACCAAGCCCTAGTCAGTCTCGAATTGTTAGTTTGTCATCGAAATTTTGCCGATTCTAGTCTTACTCCTATGACCGGCACCGTCAGGAGACCAGGTCGGGGCTGTGGTACTTGCCCGAGCATTATGCGGTCATACTCGATCGTTTGAAAATAAGTGTAAACAACCCCAGTCGGTCACGAGTCGTCAGTTTGTCATCAAAAACTTGCCAATTATAGTCTTGCCCCCATGACCGACATCGTTGGGAGACCAGATCGTGGCCGTGGCACTTGCCAGGGCCATATGTGGTCATACTCAATCGTGGGAAAATAGGTGCACACAAGCCCTAGTCCGCCAGGAATCGTCAGTTTGTCATCGAAAACTTGCCAATTATAGTCTTGCCGCCTTCACAGGCACCATCGGGGCCACGGAACTTGTTGCGGCCATATGCGGTCATACTCGATCGTGGGAAAATCAGTGTTGACCAGCCCTAGTCGGTCACGAATTGTCAGTTTGTTATCGAAAACTTGCCAATTATAGTCTTGCCCCTATGACCGGCACC
>JANSVA010114268.1:0-10090 GCA_025504915.1 Erythroxylum reticulatum
CTAAAACGTTGCATTGAAACTAATTTGGTTTTAAATTATGAAAAGTGTCATTTCATGGTTGATCAAGGCATTATTTTTGGCCATATTGTTTCGTCGAAAGAAATTGAAATCGATAGGGCTATGATAGATGTTATTCGATCTTTATCTTACCCCACGAATATGTGGGAAGTCCGTTCTTTTCTTAGTCATGCAGGATTTTATCGTCTATTTATTAAGGAATTCTCCAAAATTGCGCAACCCATGTGTAGATTGTTCCAAAAAGATGTGAAATTTGATTTCGACGAGCCATGCAAAAGGACGTTTGATGAACTCAAGGAGCGACTCACTATAGCACCGATTTTTCAGCCACTATAATGGGACACGCCTTTCGAGTTGATGTGCGATGCTTCAAATTATGCAGTTGACGTTGTTTGGGCCAAAAAATGGACAAGGTACCTCATGTTATTTATTATGCTTCTATAACGTTTAATGATGCCTAGAAAAATTATTCTATGATAGAGAAGGAGTTTTTAGCGGTCATCTTTGGATTGGAAAAGTTTCGATCATACTTATTGGGGAAGAAGGTAATCATCTATTCAGACCATGCAACTCTGAAGTATTTGGTAAACAAGAAAGAAGCCAAGCCAAGATTAATTCGATGGATATTATTGCTCCAAGAATTTGATTTAGAAATTCGTGATAAGAAAGGAGCTGAAAATTTGGTGGTCGATCACCTCAGCAGGATCACACCAAGTACCGTATCCGATGTTCTTCACAACAAATTTCTGGATGAGAGTCTCTTTGCAATTCAACAGGTAATTCCTTGGTATGCAGACATAGTGAACTTTTTAGTAACTAAGTCTTTACTTAATGATTTATCTAGAGTTGAGAGATATAAAATTAAGCGAGAGGCTAGATATTATGTTTAGGATGAGCCTCACCTTTGGAAATTTTGTTCTAATCAAATTATTCAGAGATGCGTCATAGATGATGAAATTCCATCTATTTTATATTTTTGTCATTCATCTGTGTGGAGGGGACATTTTGGTCTTAAAAGAACTACTCAAAAAATTTTAGAATATGGAGTATTTTGGTTTACGTTATTTTATGACTCTTATATGTTTTGCAAGTCTTGCGATCGTTGTCAAAGAATAAGTAACTTGGGCTCGAGGAGTCAAATGCCACTTACAAACATTCTGGTATGTGAGATTTTTGATGTTTGGGGAATAGATTTTATAGGTTTTTTCCCTTCATCTTTCGGTAAGAATTACATTTTGTTAGCAGTGGATTACGTTTCAAAATGGGTTGAAGCTAAGGCTACTATATCTAACAACGCTAAAACTGTTGTTGATTTTGTTAAATCAAATGTTTTTGTCAGGTTCGGAATGCCTCAAGCTATCATTAGCGATCGAGGAACCCATTTCTGTAACAAGATTTTTGAAGCTTTGATGAAAAGATGTGGTATCACACACTGAGTCTCTACTGTCTACCATCCGCAGACAAGTGGGCAAGCTGAGGTATCCAATAGAGAGATCAAGTCTATACTAGAAAAAGTGGTGAATCCGAATTGAAAGGATTGGAGTCTACGATTGGACGATGCTTTGTGGGCATACCGAACTGTGAATAAAACTCCTATCGACATGTCGCCTTAGAGGTTAGTTTTTAGTAAGCCTTATCATTTACCTGTGGAAATTGAGCATAGAGCTTATTGGGCTATGAAGCAGTTGAATATGGATCAATTAGAGGTTAGTAACAGTAGGAAGTTGCAACTGCAAGAATTAGAGGAGATTCGTAATGAGGCATATGAAAATGCGAAAATTTATAAAGACAAAACTAAGGCTTTTCATGATAAAATGATTTATAGGAAACATTTTTCCATTGGACAAAAGGTTCTTCTTTATCATTCAAAGCTTAAGTTAGTTCCAGGAAAATTATGATCTCGTTGGCTTCGACCATTTATTGTTACTAACGTTTTTTCTCATGGTGCGGTAGAAATTCAAAGTTTAAATACCTCTAAGGTATTTAAAGTTAATGGACATCGCCCAAAACCGTATTATGAAAACCTTTCGGTCAAGTGAGTGGAAGAAATAGAGTTGGTAACCCTAACCTATTTCTAACCGAGTAAGTAACGAAACATGTCCAGCTAACGACTTTAAAGAAGCACGTTCGGGGAAACCCGTAAATTTGTTAGGTTTGTTCATGTTATTTATTTTCATCTGTTTTTATTTTCATTTCATATGTTTATTTCCTTAGTTAGGAATTTAAATTCACATTTTAATTTCTGTA
The DNA here is from genome assembly GCA_025504915.1 of Erythroxylum reticulatum. NCBI lineage: Eukaryota > Viridiplantae > Streptophyta > Magnoliopsida > Malpighiales > Erythroxylaceae > Erythroxylum > Erythroxylum reticulatum. The sequence goes on from JANSVA010114268.1 coordinate 2,266, forward strand.
ATTTTTATTTTTCATCTTTTCTTTAAAAAAATTTAAAAATTAAAAAAAGAAAATTTTTGGCTTACTGCCACTCCCTTCTTTCCCTCTCTATTTTTCCCCCTCTTTGGTTTGCCCCAAATTCCTTCTCTTCTCCTCACTCTCCAACTGTCGCTACTCTCCACAAACTCACCTTAGTCAATCAATTTCATCTTTTCACTAAGAATTCACGCAAATCTCATCTTTCTTTACCTACTCACCCATCAAGTCTCACTTTTGTTTTTGTATTTGTATCCTGATTTTGTGAAATTGCAGGTGGTCTCTACAGAATTGGCACAATTCCTAAGAAGAAAAGTGACTCCCGAAGGCTACCCACGCCTGTATAATTTGCTACTAACTTTTCTCCATCACAACCCACTCCCAACACCATCGACCCACATTCTACCACAGCCCCAACGCCAACTTTCAACCCCCCACCACCAAGAACACACCAAAGGACGAGGAGAGGTAAGGAGGTAAAAAACAAAAGCAAATGGACCCCTCAAGTTGGCGACTACACCTCTTTCGTACTTCTAGAAGATATAACCCGATTTCAACAGCTAAGTGAACGAAAAATTTATCTATGTAAGTTTATTCTTTCCGTCACACTTGAAGCCTTGAATGTTTATGATTCTTTCATGTAATTGATGGGTTCCCTTGGATGGAGTTCTTTTGCTAGAATAAATTACCCTGCCTTTGTTGAATTAACCAAAGAATTTTATAGCACCTTCCAATTCAATTGTGATAAAGAGTTTGATGTGTATACGAAAGAGGCTATTGAATTTTGATTGATGGGAAAGGAATTTGCGTTTCGATTGTTGAATTGAATGTTGCCATGGGTTTTGTTTCGACTGCTGAAATTGAAACTGAGTTGTTTCGTAATGCTCAATGTGATTTTCATGAAGATTTCAATGCCTCATAATTATAGAGTCAATTGTCTATTGATCCAAATCCTTATAATGCTAGCATTTCTATAAGTTCTTTTCTTTGAAATCCTATTTTTAAAATTATCCATAGGCTGTTGGCATTCAATTTTTCTGGTCGTAAAGATGTTGTGGGAACGTTGTCAAAAGTATAATTTTATTTCCTGTGGTGCATGGATAAGGACATTCCGGTAAATTTGGGTTTTTGGTTTATGACACAATTTCAATCCGTGTTGCTAAAGAAATCTAAACCTTTGATTCTTGGGTCCTATATCACACAATTAGCGATTAATTTGGAAGTGTTAGATTTTGATAACACTGCTACGAATGTGGCTTGTGGTATAGAGCCGCTAGATTTAGATTGTTTGTGCAGGATGGGCATTGTGGATCTTAGTCGTGGTCACTCTACTTTCACCATTCTCGGGCCAACTACTTTTCCCACAACAAGAACTTCCACCGCACGAAGTCGGGCACCACCAGCTGAACCTAGTAACCAACAACAATAAAACACCGATTTGAAAGCTCGTCTCAGTAAGATCGAACAGACAATGCACCATTTGGAGCACAATTTGATAGCCTACTGGGAGCAAGAAGGATTTCAACCACCACATTTGCCAACTCCTTGATTTGGAACTTCGCCAATAGAGAAGCTTTCTTTAACTTTTCCTTTATTTTTTTATGCTTCTTTAACATTGCGAACAATGTTGGGTTTGGTGTGGGGGAATTTCGTATGCAAATTTTTGGTTCTTGGGTGATTTTATTTTTGCATGTGGTTGTGCATGTTAAGCCATGAAGCTTTGTCATATTAGTTTGGATGAGATTGGGTACATGCATGACATTAATTAGGGCTAAGTGAGTTTTAAGGTGAAGCATGTTGATTGATTAAAATAACTGATCTTATAGGCTTGGTCAAAATTTTGACATTTGAGTGAAGAGGTAAATTATGGAATTAAGGTGAATTCTTTAATTAAACCTGTGAGCGAAGTTTGAGCCTAAATGACATCGCTTTTATGTCATGCTATTTCTTTGAATAGTGTGATGCTCCTCTATTCATGTTACCTTTAGAACTTGTATGGAACCAATTTGAATTTGTTTGATCACATGGGATATAGAAATGATTAAGGCCTTTCTTATTTTTACACCCTTAGCTTAAAATTGACCTACATATTTATTTTCCCTTTGCAAACATTTTTTAGGCTTTATCTTTGTTTTTCAATCAATCACCTTATTTTTAAAACCCAAAAACCCCGTTAGCCTTACCTTATCACAAGTTGAATGAAACATTGAATAATTTGGGACTTTTGTGCTATATTGTATTATGAGATATTTTTATAGGTACTTCTACTCATGTGTTGTTATTTTATCTTGTTTCTCTTGTTTTCCTTTGTTTTTAGCGTATTCGAAAAACAAAAAAAAAGAAGAAAAAAGAAGAAAAAAAGGAAAAGAAATAAAGGGAAAAAGGAAAAAGAAAAAATCAGAAAAAGAATACAGTATAGTGGTATTAGTTAGTAATGAGTAGTTGTAGTCCTTTTCATTCATGTTTCTCTCAGAATTTAGTTTGTGTGTCTTTTTTGCTTGATGCTTTGTGAATGCTTGTGGTTAACCCTTTGCCATGTTTTTACCTAACCTGTGAACCTAGCCCTATTACAACCCTGAATAAAGTCCTTATCTATTAGCTCATGTGATCTAAATGAATGATAATTGGTGAAATTGCAAGCCTATGGTAGTGCAACATGTTAAAGTGAGATTTGAGAGAAACACTTTGCCCTCAAACACTTGAGTGTAATAGCGAAATCTGTGAGAAGAATTCATTTTGATTTTATGTTTGCTGTTGAACAAAGATGTCTTATTTTGACTTCATTTATTTGCATTGGTGAAAAGCGATTATGATATGTGTTGCAACTTAAGTCTCTTTGGCCCAAGTTAATATATTGTGTGCACTTGATCTTGTGAAGGATGAATTGACTGAGTGTAGTGGTTTGACATGTTTGCTCGAGGGGGAGCAAAGGTTTGGTGTGGGAGAATTTGTTAAGTCATCAATTTACACTTATTTGATACTTAATTATCTTTAATGTGTCGAAATTATTATCCGAAATTAATGGAATTATCTTATAATTGTTTGCAGATGATTTTCAACACCTTCAAGAAGAAATTGAATAAAAAAGATGCAAAAGAATGAAGAAAATCCGAAATTCCTATTTTGACAGCAATTCAGTGATTAAGTGTGAGCACGCCTAAGGATAAAATAAATCTGCAGAGTAATTTTTAAAAGTCAAATTCGAGATTCTCACAATCTTTGTAAATTATATTGCCATCTTTCAAGGGGATTGACCACCTGAAATTGGGGGATACAGTATCGGATGAGAATCAAGGAAAGATAAGAGGGAAATCGGAAAAATAAGCATAAAAGGAGAGAAGATCACTATTCATGGAAGCCTAATTTTTAGAGAGTTTCGTTTCTGCTATTTTCTTTCAGTCTTTTTACGTTTTCTGCACTTTCTCCATTAGTATTTTCGTGTTTTTTAGTAAAGAACCAGGGATGGAGACTTTACGCTTTGTTATTTCTTTCGTTTTCGATTCTAGTATGAGTAACTAAACTTTTATCTTAGTTAAGGGGATCCGTGTTATCCACTAGTATGTGTGAGATGTTTTGAATAAAGTTTATGTTGTTAATAAACATTAAATATCTTCCGATATACTCTTTGTAATTGAATTCATTGGTTTCTAAGTGTGCAACTAGGGATTAATGTGTTTAATCACTAAATTAACAAAATATGACGTTCGGTTTCGCTAATCACAAGTAGCTATTAGGATTGTCTTCTCTACGTCCGAGTTGAAAAATTCTAAGGAGATATTCACTTGATTGATTGCATGTCGTACATGTATTTTACTTGCTCATTGGTTCTTGGTTCGTAAAGCTATTATTAAATTAAACCTACGATCGTATCTAGGTTGTTGTTTAATAAGAATGCTAGATATATGTTTCTAGTTATTACACTTAAGAGAAGATATTCCCAATGAATGTTTGTTAATGATTACAATTTTATGTCTAGGATCCATATTAGTGTGATAACATCGGTGACCCGAAAACCAAGGTATTTTTCCATTAATTTTTCAAATTCAATTACTTCTTTCAATTTGTGATTTTTCTTATACTTTTTCTTATATTGAGTGAATTAAAATCTCCCCAATTTCGTTACTTTATTCTATTTGAATTCATATTTTCGTTGCCATTGAGATTCCTCGTGGGAATGATATCCGCTTACCGCTACTACATTAAAGTGTATTAACGGAAGTGATTTCTTTTGAGTTTGGTTGCAGGTGACAGCATTACCATTGGTGTAAGGACTAGGTCTACCAGAGTGAAAGCTATCCAAACCTTTCATAATCTCAGACGAAAACCTAGTGAACCGATGCGGGATTACATGATGAAGGTAATCTCTGCGGTCACTAAGGCTGAGATGCTTAGTGCGGACATAGATGCGGATATGTATATAATTATGGCCATCAATAACTTAAACTCTTCCTTTCAGTAGTTTAAGTTGGAGTATGAGCTCAACAGTAAGGATTACACCTTGAGTGAGTTGATGAATACCCTCCAGAGTACGGAGGAGATATTGACTATCAAGGCTCATGGGTCAAAAGCTAATGTAGCATCTTCTTCTAAGCCCAAGGGTAAGGGCAAGCAAAAGAAAAAGGGTCCAATGAAAAAGAAGGCCCAAATAGGGGTCAAAGCCCAACTCATGAAAAAGAAGGCCAAAGAGAACATCAAGGGAAAGTGTTTCCACTGTGATGAGATAGGTCACTGGAAAAAAAACTGTCCAGGCTACCTTGAGTCCCTTAAAAGTAAACAAGGTATGGGTTTCCTAAGTTTCTTAATAACCAGAAATGTGGCAGATTTATCTTATTCCTGGATATTAGATTTAGGAACCACTAACCATATTTGCAATTCTTTGTGGGGGTTCTAACAAAGGAAAAGACTACCTAAAGGCCAATTTCAAGCCAAGATAGCAGATGGATCCTATGTTTCAGTAGAATCAGTAAAAGTAGTTATCTTGGACCTTCCTAGTGGTCATAGGTTATATTTGGAGGATTTTTATGAATATGATTTCTGTTTTTTGTCTAATAAAATCTAGTTATTCCTTATATTTTGAAAATGTTATTTCAATATATGAGAATAATGATTTTATTTGTGATGTAATAATTAAACAGGGATTGTTTTTTATAAAACCTATGATAGGCTCACTAAACACCACCGAGTTGATAAGACTAAGACATTCCAATGACTCTAGCATTAATTCTAAATATCTATGGCACTTAAGAATGGGTAATATTAATCAAAAAAGACTTGACAAGTTAGTAAAGGATGGGATCCTTTTAGGCTTCGATAATGATACATAACCTACCTGTGAATCTTGTATTGAAGGAAAAATGACCAAGGCCTCATTTCCTTCTAAAAGAAACAGATCTGAATCTACGTTGGACTTCATACATATAGACGTGTGTGGGCCCATGAACGTACAAGATAGAGAAGGTTATGATTACTTCATAACCTTTATAGATGATTACTCAAGATAAGGCTATTTGTATTTGATGCATAAAAAGAACGAATCTTTTGAAAAGTTCAAAGAATTCAAAGTCGAAGCTAAAAAGCAACTAGGCAAGACATTAAAACAACTGCGATCGGATCGAGGTGGTAAGTACTTATCTGGAGAGTTCTAGCAATATTTAATTGACAATGGAATTGTTTTCAATTTGTCAGCTCCTTTAACACCTCAACAAAATGTTGTAGCTGAAAGGAGAAATAGGACTCTATTAGAAATGGTAAGTTCAATGATGTCCTACGCTAGCCTTCCATAATTGTTCTGGAGATACACCATACAAACGACAACATATCTTCTTAACTTTGCTCCATCCAAATCGGTGCCTAAAACACCTAGGAAGTTGTGGACTGGTCGAGTGCCTTTATTGCCGCACTTAAGGACTTGGGGCTACCCAACCCATGTTCTAAGACCTGAATCCATAAATATAGAACCAAGGTTAGAAGTATGTTTGTTTGTAGGATATCCTAAGGGAACTCGAGGGTACTATTTTTACAGTCCTCAGGATAGGAAGGTATTTATGTCGACAAATGCAACCTTCCTAGAGGAAGAGTTTGTGAGAAATCATAAAGGAAGAGGTGAAGTAGTCCTAAAGGAGTTAGTTATGTCATCCAATTCAAGAGTTGATATGGATATAATAGAACAAGAAGTCGAAATGGATTCAATAGTTGAATCAGAAATGCAACCTGAACATTAAGTAGTGCCTAGACATAGTGAGAGGGTTATGAGACAACTAGATAGGTATCTAGGTCTAGGAGAAGGCTTTATTGCCATCTCAGACGAAGAAGAAATGAATCCCATTATGTATATAGAGGCTATTAATGATGTTGATGCAAAAAAATGACTCAAGGCAATGGAACTGGAAATAGATTCCATGTACGCCAATGAAGTCTAGATCCTCGAAGATTTACCACTAGATGTAAAAGTCATAGGGTGTAAATGAATCTACAAAAGGAAAAGAGGATCAGATAGAAAGGTAGAGACCTTTAAAGCTAGATTGGTAGCTAAAGGCTATACTCAAAAAGAGAGTATAGACTATGAGGAAACTTTTTCTCCGATTTCCATACTTAAGTCCATTAGGATTCTTTTGGCCATAGTAGCCTATTTTGATTATGAAATATGGAAAATGGATGTCAAGACCACATTTCTTAATGGGGATCTTAAGGAGACTATTTATATAGCCCAACCAGAAGGATCCATTGAGCCAAGAAATGAGCATAAGGTATGCAAGTTGCAAAGGTTCATTATGGACTTAAGCAAGCTTTTAGGTCTTGGAACATTAAGTTTTATAAGTCTATCAAAACCTATGGATTCATACAAAACCTAGATGAGCCTTGTGTCTATAAAAGGATACAAGATGGAAAGGTTATTTTTCTAATCCTATATATTGATGACGTTCTACTTATTGGAAATGATGTGGGAATGTTATCTACAATTAAGGAATGGTTGAATGAATAGTTTTCAATGAAGGATTTAGAAGAGTTTAACTATGTTTTAGGGATCAAACTTATAAAGGATCGTAAGAACAAATAGATAGTCATATCTCAATTAACCTACATTAAGAATATGCTCAATAAATTTGCCGTGCAAGATTCCAAGAGGGGTTTCACACCTATTAGACATGGAATCAAACTTTCAAAGGAACAAGCACCTTAAACCTAAGAGGAGGTTGAACGCATGCATAATATTCTATATGCTTTAGCAGTTGGAAGTTTAATGTATGCAATGTTTTGCACTAAACCAGATATCTGTTACACAGTAGGATTGGTAAGCAGATTTCAGTCTAATCCAAGAATGGAACATTAGACTATGGTTAAGTGTATACTGAAGTATCTTCGTAGGATGAAGAACTTAATGCTTATTTACTCTTGAAGTAATCTTATTTTGATGGGATATACGGATTTCGATTTCCAATTAGATGTTGATTCAAGGAAATCAAATTCTGGTTCTATATTTGTTTTAGGAGGTTAAGCCATAGTTTGGAGGAGTATCAAGCAATCTTATGTTATTGATTCACCTATGGAGGCTAATTATGTCGCTTCTTATGAAGCAACAAAAGAAGCAGTCTGGCTCCGCAAGTTCCTAAATGATTTGGAAGTGGTTCCTGAGGCAGAAAAGGCCATTACACTTTATTGTGATAATAATGGGGTAGTGCTAATTCTAAAAAACCTTGAAATCATAAAGTTGTCAAACATATTGAGCGAACGTACCATCTCATAAGGGAGATAATACAACATGGAGAGATGAATGTGGTAAAGATTCCCACAGAGCAAAACCTTGATGATC
>JANSVA010114307.1:0-10089 GCA_025504915.1 Erythroxylum reticulatum
TCAAGCCCACGAAGAGTCCCCTACAATCTCTGGAATTGAAGAATTTGCTTAGAGATTCAAAACCCTAATTTCAAAAAGATGACAGAGAGGGAGATTCTTACCTGTTGAGTACAGCTAAGAATCTAAGGTCTCATTTTCCTTTTTCAAATGTCACCGAAGAGTCAAGCCCACGAAGAGTCCCTATTTATATCCAGAATTGTAGAAATTCTTAGAGATTTTAAAACCCTAATCTCAAAAAGTTGTCAAAGAAGGAGAAGATTACCTGTTGAGTACAGCTGAATGGAGGAAGATCAAGAATCCTATAGAGACACCAGAATCTCACGAAGAGTCCCTCGGATAAGAAGCAAACTCTTAGAGAAACCCCTAATTTCTAAATGAGGATCGAGAGAGAGTAGATTACCTATTAAGAAGAGTCGATTGCAAGTCGAATGAAGAACTGGAAGCCACCTGGAACACTGTAAACCTAGACTCTGGAGCATCATCTCATCGCCATCCTAAAGTGATACTCACCCACCAATTCGATTAACATTTCGAAGACTTGAGAATCAAAAGGGGAACATTAACAATGTAGTGTCTAATGTTTAGTGGTAAGTAGCTTAGTCGCATGTGTCCAAGACTTTTTTGTAATATATCAATTTTAATGATATTTTTTAATTTCTAAAAAAAAAAGAGTATGATAACCAAACAGAAGAGAATCAAAACTAAACAACAATGAATGGTAGAAGTAAACAAATGAAAGAACCCATGAAAGATGACAAAAAAGGCAGAAATTTAAAATTATATTATAAATTGTATTTTTTATTACAAAAATAATAATAGGCAGAGTGAAGCGCCCATTTTATGGGACATACATAAGTGTGTGGATGAAATGAGCTGGAACAGAGTTAGACACAGGTGATTTCATTTGTTATTTTAGTACTACTGATTCCACATTTGAATAAGAAATACAGTGTCATATGAGAAAAATACCATTCTATCCCTCCCTCATAACTTCATCCTCTAACTTGCTATTCACAATAGACTTAAGACCTTTAATTGACTCCATCGCTTTAATAATTAAATCTCACATTAATCATTCTCTTTGTTTATTCAACTAGTCATTTCTATTAAGCTTATGAAAATGTAATATCTTCTAATAGATACACACTTCATATGATTTAATCTTCTTTCTCCTTTCTATTTAAAATAACACTTAACATTTACGTCTACTCAATTTAATCCGCTAAAAATAAAAGAAATTAAAAAAAACACTCTCATAAATTACAAATTCAATTCTACCCAACTCAAGCAATCATAACCTTACAACCTAATTAATCTAAAGTTAAAACTTGTGATCTTGCAATTTACCAACCTCTCTCCCTTTCTTTTTTATTATTTTCTTTCATGAAAAAGGAAAATAGACACTAACTAATCGAATTTTTATTGAAAAAAGTTTTCTTCATAATAATTATATAGGCTTTTAATAACAAAGCTTAGTGATAAAAGATAATTTGACAATATTAATATATCAATAGTGACAATTTAATTGTGAAGGTACTAAACTGTCACAATTCTCATTGTATTAGTGACATAAAAATAAGTCATCATAGTTTATCCAAACAATAGTATCAATCAATTGTTTTGTCACAACAAACCTCATATCTGTGACGAAATAATACTAAGGCATTAAAAAATTGTCACTAAATTACAAATAGTAGTAACCATAGTTATACTTTGGTGATTGTGATAATATTAAATAGATATTAATTAACTGAATATTTATTGACAAAAGTTTTTGTCATAACAAGTAAAATATTGTGTGATGATAAACCGTTTCATCACAACAAGAAAAAATATTAGTGACCAAACTATGTTTTGTCACAACAAATAGAAAATATTAGTTACCAACATATGTTTTGTCACAATTACAATTAATTCCCACAAAAATTATTTTGGTGCTAAATTTCATAGACTTTTAGTGACAAACTTAGTGATAAAATAAATTTTAACACTATTAATGTATTAATAGTGACAATTTAACTGTAAAAGATACTAAATTGCTACAACCATTGTATTAGTGACAAAAATATAAATCATCACAGATAATCCAAACAATAGTGTCAATCAATTGTCTTGGCACTAAAAAATATCGTATGTGTGATGACAAAAATAGTTAGTCACAAAAAATTGTCACTAAATTACGAATAGTTGTGACCATAGTTATAGTTTGGTTATTGTGACAATGTAAAGTAGACATGAATTAATTGAATATTTATTGACAAAATTTTTCGGCACAACAAGTAAAATATTGTGTGACGATTAACCGTTTCGTAACAAAAAGACAAAATATTAGTGACCAAACTACGTTTTGTCACAACAAATAGAAAATATTAGTTACTAACAAATGTTTTATCATAATTACAATTTATTCCCACCAAAATTATTTTGACACCAAATTGCATAGGCTTTTAATGACAAAACTTAGTGATAAAAGAAAAGTTGTCACTATTAATATATTAATAGTGTCAACTTCATTGTGAAAGATACTAAATTGTTACAATTACTATTATATTAGTGACAAAAAATAAATCATCACAGTTAATCTAAACAATAGTGTCAATCAATTGTCTAATCATAAAAAACTTTGTATTTATGACAAAACAATAGTTAGTCATAAAAAATTGTCACTAAATGTCTTAACTCTTGTAGTGATTATGTAAAATACACAAGAAGGGGGGTTGAATTGTTTAAAATTTTCAAAGATATTAATCTTTAGGAATTTCTTGAATTTCTTTACAAATTCAGATGATCACAAAAACACTTCACTAAAGTCGATGAGTAATGCAATCGTAAGAATTATTATCTACTCTTCTAACAACAAGAAAATTAAAAGATAAGGGTTAGAGAATAGACGCCATGATTTTATACTGGTTACCCTTAACCTTGGGCTAAGTCCAGTCCTTAGAGTTTGTCTGAGAGTTTGTCTGAGATTTCATTATACTCTTCAACTTTACAAGTATTCTTTCTACACTTGCAGAGCCTCTTCAAGTCTCTCTCACAAAGTATTCATTATCTGCTTTCTTAGCCTCTCCAGGCTCTAGCCTTTTTTTCTCTCTATAGGAAAGATATTTTTGAGCTTCATTTTATAGATGTATTCGCTCTCTTTCTTTCGCACTTTGAATACAGAGTTTCTCTAAGTATTGTACAATCAGATTTTCTCTCTTGTAAAAATGTTATTTAGTTTACAACTAAAACTAGTATTTATAGCCTAAGTCTTCAACTGTCTTCTTGAGAAACTACTTCTTGAATCTTCTAGAAACTGTTATTAGTTTAGTCCTGTAATTAACTCCAACTAACTAACTGACTGATGTTCTAGAATAGTTTCCTTTTGTATCGTTTGGTACTATACTTCTTCTGGTGTCACTTCGTCTGGTATCACGTTTTTTCTGTTATCACGCTTCTTTAGCTATCACGCTTCTTATGGTGTCGACATGTATCTTTTATGATGACATGTATCTTCTTCTGTGATGACGTGTATCTTCTGTGATGACATATATCTTCTGTGATGACGCGTATCTTCTGGTGTTGACCATACATCTTCTGGGTTTGACTTTGCGTGTCTTCTGGGTTTGACTAAGTGTTACTTACATTTTTCTGCGCACTTAACAAACTTATCAAAACCGTTCATACATTTCTAAGATTATTATTATTTGATTGTCATCAAAATTAATAGAAGTGAAGTTAACTTAACAGCGTGCCACCAAGTGGTTTCACGCATGTGCCACAAGTGACACACTCTCCCACGAGCATGGAACAGTTGGCACATACATCGCATAGGTTCTGACATGTAGATAGATAAGATGGGGACACATATTGGTGCGTGCCATACTGTACATGTGCGTATGCGTGTGGATAACGCGTATGGGACATGTGTTAGAAGCATCTGGCACACGTTGACCTACGCACGCGTACGTCGTGGCCACATGCAGGTGACGTCAGTTGACATCAGCGTATAGTGTTGTGATGACGTCATCACTACAATGATGCTAACATCAGCACTTTTAATTTTTAAAAAAGGAGGAAAATTTTGGAATCCCTTTGAAGGTGCCCTGGGTCCTTTTGGATTGGTTTCCAGGTTGGGAAATTTTTAATGTGATTTATTCAAATTTTTTAGATTATTACATTGGTAATTGGATTTCGAAAAAGGTTTTAAAACTTTTTAAAGCTAATTTTGAGTGTATTTTTGTGCTTCAAAGTACACTTAAGAGAGACACTTAAGGTTTCATGTCTCGTGTGGTGGGGGTTGGCATTTAAGAAAGTATGATGGTCACTCTCATTGAGATTTTTTAAAAATAAAAGTCTCAAATAAAGTTTAAAGACAATGTTTTCAGTATCAGTATGTGATTATTTAATTGTGAATCTAGTTTTTATAGTTATAATCGATTTTCACATACATTATGCCCATATAGAATGTGAGGATGACATAAAGATGTATCCCTTATGTTTATGGTCTTTTTGAGTACTAGTAAGATTATAGTCACCACAGTGGCTTTTCAAGTCAGTATTTAGATTATACCGTGTGCATGTTGTGGGATGTCTCTAATCTTATGTTTGGTTATTCTACCTATAGGTATTGACCTTATATAAGATTTTGAGATGTACATTAAGGCTTTAGATGGAGAAAAGTTATTGCTTAAATGATCTATTCACCCACAGGTGGTAATGTCATGAGAGTTGATAATTTGTACTCTGATCACTTTTATGTGGAAGTCTAAACATATATTATCTATTCAACCCATAGATGTTTCATAATATATGTGATTGAATTCTCTATATAGATACTGTTATCATTGTTGTCATGTATTTAAACTGATTTTTATATTGTTTTTTCTATCTTACACTCACCTTTTCTGTAAATAACAATGTTGTCATGATTGAGACCTTAAATGATTTCAATTTCAAGAAGTGGAAGAAGGATGTGGAGTTTGCACTAGAGATGGCTGACATCAGTATGACGATGCACATCGAGAGACCTTTTCCACTTACAGATATCAGCTCAGAAGTTGATAAAGCAGCTATGGTGATCTGGGAGCGGTCAAATAAGGATGTGGAGTTTACACTAGAGATGACTAATGTCAGTATGGCGATACACATCGAGAGACCTTCTCCACTTACAAATATCAGCTCAGAAGCTGATAAAGCAACTATGGCGATCTGGGAGCGATCAAATAGGATGTGCTATTTGACCATCAAGAGGTTGATCATAGATCATCTACTGAGTGGATTACCAGATACGACCATAGCAAAGGAGTTTATGGATGACATTTCACACAGATACAAGGTGTATTCTCATGCAGAGTAGAGAACCTTGATTAATGATCTATTCTCCATGAAGTATATAGGAGAAGGAGATGCTCGAGAGTACATTATCAGGATGGTAACACTTGATGTACCAATTCCTGATAATCTCATAGTACATCAGGCACTAAATACTCTCCCTCAAGAGTTTGAGATGTTGGCTACCTCCTATATTTATCAACATGAGGCCTAGGACATCAATGCCTTGATTTCCTAGTGTGCTGTAGTAGAGGAGAAGATTAAGAGTTCTCCTTATACAGCCAAGTTTGCAGCTGCCAAAGGTAAGGGGAAGGCTAAACTCCAACAGCCTAAGGGTAAGGGTAAGAAACCAAAGCCCTCTCCAAAGATTCAGACTGGACAGTCTAGCATTGCTAAGGGGCCACATAACCTAAAGGGTATGAGGTGCGTCTTTTGTAAGAAGAAGAGGCATAGGAAGGCTGATTACGAGAAGTACAAGTTGTGGAATGTTAAGCAGGAACTGTTAGGTAACTCCTCAGCCTATATGATTCATAAATCCAACGTAGCCATAACCACATCAATTTTTTGGCAGTTAGATAGTAAAGCTTCTAACCATGTTGCTTTCATAATGCAGGGGTTCAGATCTAGGAGAAGGCTGACTAAAGGAGAGGAGAAGCTAATGGTCGACAACAATGAGGAAGCGGATGTTTTGTATGTAGGAGATGTAGGTTTAAACCTCAATACGAGGTTTGTATTGGTTTTAGGACACACATTTTATATACCGTCTTTTAGACGAAATTTGATCTCTGTATCAGTTTTGGATAAAGAAGGTTATCGTTTTGTATTTGATACCTTAGTTGTAAATATTTCTATCAATACAAGACATATCGAAACTGCCTTCTTATCCTATGGATTGTATAGAATGTGTCTTACTCTTAGTGAAATGTATGCCTCTTTTATGTTGTCGAAACTGTTACTAGAAAGAGAGCCTTCATAAAGGAAACATCGTACATGTTGTGGCATAAATGTCTTAATCACATTTCTAGGGAGAGGGTTGAGAGATTGATAAAGCATAACACTTTCTCAACTCTGGACTTCAGTGATCTGGAAACATGTATCGATTCTTATAAGGGTAAGTTGACTAAGATAAAGAAAAAACAATCAACTCTTGGTTCTGATTTATTGGACCTCATACATATAGACATTAGTGGTCCCTATACAGTCACGTTATGCAATGCTAGATGTTTTCTAACGTTTATAGATGATTATTCCAGCTATGGTTATATGTTTTGGCTCAAGGAAAAGTCTGAAGTTCTTGATAAGTTCAAGATATTTAAGATTGAGGTTGAGAACCAATTGGAAAAATCAATAAATATAGTCATATCTAATAGCGGAAGGGAATACTATGGCAGACATAGGGTTGGAAGACAAGAAAATGGTCCGTTTGTCAGGTATTTGGAATCAGTTAGAATAGTGGCTCAGTTTACTATTCCAGGTAGTCCTGAGCAAAATGGTGTGGCTGAAAGGCAATTATACCCTAAAGGACATGATGAGATCAATGCAGGGTAGGACTAACCTACCTAAATACCTTTAGGGTGAAGCCATCAAGACGACATTGTATATCTTGAATAGAGTCCCAAGTAAGTTAGTATCTAAGATACCTTTTGAACTCTAGAAAGGATGGAAGCCAATCCTTACGCACATTCGTGTATGGGCTACCATGCTGAGGTAAGGTTATATAATCTTTATGAAAGCAAATTAGAATCTCATTCTACTTATTGTCCATACAACTTTAAAGGCTATAGATTTTACTATAGAGAAGGAAGGGCTAGAATAGTGGAATCACAAATAGCTAAGTTTCTAAAATACGATGTCCATGATGAGGGAGAATCTTCAAATTATCTAGGAGATAGCAGGAAAGATATTGTGATTATTTTGCATCCGTTTCTCATACAGTCAGGTCCGATGGATGTAGGTCCGAGTACTATGCCTATATAGGCATAGGAACCTATACCTGTTCAGGAAGAGGTTTCTGAGGTACATGAACTTATACAGTTGAACAGATCCACCAAAGAGAGGTAACATGCTATCTCAACAGATTACATAGTCTATTTGGTTGAGCAAGACTATGACATAGGACATGATGTGGATCCAGTTACTTTTACAAAAGTCATTTCTAGATCCTATACGGATATATGATGGGAAGTAATGAAGGATGAGATACAGTCTATGAGATATAATAAGATATGAGAGCTTGTTGATTTACCTCAACATTGTAGATCTGTCAGTTGCAAGTGGCTATTTAAGACCAAAAAGGACACACAGGTCAAGTAGAGCGGTTTAAGACGCGTTTGGTTGCCAGAGGATTCACTCAGAGAGAAGGAGTTGACTTCAATATTACATTCTCTCTTGTATCCTTAAAGGATGCATTTAGAGTAATTATGACAATAGTAACTCATTATGATATGAAGCTGCATCAGATGGACATAAAAACCATTTTCTTGAATGGTGACCTTTATAAGGAGGTCTATATGGAGCAATCCGAAGAATTTTAGGATCAAAATGCAACTGAAAAAGTTTATAAGTTGACTAAATCAATATATGATCTGAAACAAGCTTCTAGACAATGGTACATAAAGTTTGATGAGGTTTTGATCTCATTCCTCTTTGTGGAAAACAAAGTTGAAAGATGTTTATACTATAAGGTCAGGGGGAAAAAAGTCATCTTTCTATTACTATACATGGATAATATCTTGCTCGCGTCAAATAATTTGACCATATTGCATGAGGTAAAGCAACTTTTGGTCAAACACTTTGACATGAAAGATTTAGGTGAAGCATCTTTTGTCCTCGGTATGAAGATTCACCTAGATAGCTCCCAACACTCATTGAGCTTCTAACAAAGAGCATACATTAAACGAGTGCTACAAAGGTTTAATATGGCTGACTTTAAACCTGTTGTAACACCTGTCTCTCATGATGGGTGATTATCTTTGGCACGATGTCCAAAGATTGAAATTGAGAGAGAGGATATGAGGAATGTCCCGTATTCTAGTGCAGTTGGTAGCCTAATGTATGCCCAGGTATGCACTAGACCGGATATTTCATTTGTTGTCAGACTGCTAGGTCAATATCTGGCTAACGGTGTGGACCATTACAATGCAGTTAAGCGAGTGTTGATATACCTAAAGGGTACCAAGGATTATACGTTGACTTATAGGAAAGTCAACGATTTATACCTCATAGGGTATACAGACTCCGATTTGCTATGTGTCCGGATGATGACAAATCCACTTCGGGGTCAAATGGTGCAGTATCGTGGAAAAGTGTCAAGCAGACACCGGTAACTTCCTCGACCAATCATGCAGAGTTTGTTACATGCTATAAAGCTGCTACACGGGAGGTTTAGCTCAGAAACTTGATTTTTGAGTTATCTGTTGTGGATTCGATAGCTAGACCCATTAAGTTATATTGTGATAATCTTATTGCAGTTTTGTTCAGTAACAACAACAATAGCATCACAGGGTCTAAGCATTTGGAAGTCAAATCCTTGGCCATAAAGGAGTTGATTCAAAAGGGTGACGATGAAGTGGAGCACATCAGGACTAAGGAGATGTTAGTTGATCCATTGACTAAAGGATTTCACCCACTAGTGTTTGTTAGACATGTATCCAGTATGGGCGTGTTAAGTCCTCAGACAGCAGTAGTTAAGGACCATTGTATTTGCTTCTTAAAAGTTTGTACATTTTGATGTATTATGACATTATGATTATTTATTAATATAGATGATCGTCTTTTTATCCTTAGTAATAATTGTTCTTATGTATAGTCATAATACATATAAAAACCTTAAGATTTGTTTAGATCTTAATCGTTTTAAGGTCATTTGGCATATATTAAGAATGACCTTGAGCTTATGTCATTTTGACACATACAATTTAGTAGGATATCCATAAATTTAACATGACATAGGGGGATATAAGTTTTTAATACTATAAAGGTTCTCTAATGCAGTTTAGCATTCAGTTGAAGATCATAAATGTTTTTTCTATTGTTGTTTAGCATTTGGTAAGAGAAAACAAGTTTCTCTAATACTGTTTAGCATTTGGTGAGTGAAAACAGGATTTCTTTACTGCAGTTTAGCACATGCAGTTTAGCATAAAGTTGGAGAAATCGAGACTTAGAAGCGAAGATGATACGTTTTAGATCATACAGGTATCATCCTAGTTTGCCACACTCCATTTTCCCATTCATGTTAGTAAGGTATTAGATATTCGTGATTATATTGAACCTGTGTTACACATGACAAATGTGTTTGATATTATATAGTATCGAAAGCCTTATAGGATGGAATGTTGGACTTTCATTACCTTTGGATCAATGTTATTTAATTTTTTAAAATTTGGTACCAATATAGTAGCATGACTTAACCGATTTTAAACTTTTTTAAACTTGAGTCAAAACTACAATTAATACTTGTTCAAGGGATAAAATGTTAGACAATTTTGTCCTTCCCTATAATATTGGACAATTATTAATTATATTTTAAAGTTTTTCAATAATTTATAGGTTAAGTTATGTAATTTGATCCAGACAAAGGTAATAAAGTGGCCCAATAAATGATCTAAATTAATAGATCGAAGTCTAGGAGGAAAATATATCCCAATTAGTGTGGACCGAACCCCTATCGAGCTTATGATGGGGAAGCCAGATATGGAATGTAACATCCCGTCTTCGGATAACGGGTTGAATTATACAAAACGGGTACACGAGAGATTAATCGGAGAAATTAGG
>JANSVA010114328.1:0-10088 GCA_025504915.1 Erythroxylum reticulatum
TTCTAAGCCTTCAAGAGAGATTTTGAGGTTTTTCAAGAAGGGAAAAAGGTAGAGGAAGAGAAGAGCTTCCATTTGAGTCAAGGATCTCTTCACTTGGTGAAAAATCAAGGAAATCAAGAAAGACAAAAGAAGCAAGCGATCAAGAGAGGCAAGAGGTATAAGAGAAGAAGCATTTGTGAGGAAGTTTATAAGCAATGAAATCAAGGTAGATATATTTTTATAATAAAGTAAATAAGCCACTGCTGTTTTTCTTTAAATCAAAGACGTTTATTGATTTTAATTGCATCATGAGTGCTGCATTCATTGTTCTTAAATGATTTGTGAAATCTACTATATGTTGCTACATGAATTGTGTTGATGTTTGATAAAAAGACTTCGCAAATGATTTCTGAAAAGATACATTTTTATGGAAACATTTTTCAAGAATGTTTTTTTTCAAAATGTGCATCAAGTATATGAAAAGCAAGTTTTCAAGAAGTGTCATTTTGGGCAAAAAGTTTACAAGTTATGAAATATGTGTTATGTGGGTTTGTGTTAGTCCCTCAAGAATGTCACGTGCACATTAAACAAGTTATAGGCTTCTCCCACCTACCCGCTAGTGGCACGGAGCTCCTTCATGGACTCCCTCAAGTTTACGACTACACAGGACCATTATGTGGAAATGTGTATTCCGTCATATTTTTGGACCTACCTAAACCATTCTACTATGCTTATGTCATGTTAACAAATTTGATGCATTCATGTTTTGTAACTTATGGATCTTTGGCTGAAAATCTAAGAAACAGGAATTTTACGAACTCATTGAAAATTTTTCTATGCAAAGAAAAATGGTTTCAAAGGTTTTGCTTATCTTTTTGTTATAAACTGTTACCCACGAGATATCAAGCTCACCCCTTTTTAACCCCATCTTCAGGTGATAGCTAAGAGATCAAGTGATCAAGAGCCTAAGGAAAATTCTCCAAATTTGCTCAATTTGTATTTTGAGTTGATTTTGGGAAAGCACAATGTTATAGTTGCATACCAAGTTTATTTGTTTAAGAATTGTTATAATTTGAGACTTTAAGATGATGTTGTAATGTGGCTTAGAATGCCATCAAAGATTTGTAAAAACTTTATTCTTTTAAGGTTAAGGAAATATGAATTATGTATGGATGATATTGAGATGATTATCAACTTGAACAGATGGTTTTGAGCATAAATTGTAGATATATATGTATATATACATATACATACGTACGCCTAAGTGAGATTCATGGGAAGGAAAGATAGGAATTATGATTGATCAAATATAGTTGGATATGATGAGACAAATAAGTTAAGTTTTAAGAGTTTCATGCATTCCAAGGTTAGACCTTACAAAATTACAAGCCTTCTATAGGGTAAAATTTGTGTTATGACTTAAGGAAAAGAAATCTAGATTAATATAGGTTGAATTAGACCAAGTTGTCTTCTAGAAAGTTGTAGGTCTTTCTTTTAGCTTTCCAACGGTATATGGTATGGAATTTTTGGACCTCTAGATGGAAAGTTATGGTTCTTATAAAGGGAAAATTCTTAGGAGTATAAAGATGTATCGTCTGTGATGGCCTCACATCGTCTGCGATGACGTCATTTTGTCTGTAAGGATGCATTGTTTATAAAGATGCATCGTCAGTAAAAATGGATTGTCTGTGATGACATCATTCATCCTAAGAGATGCATCGTCTGTAAAGATGTATCGTCTATAAAGACGTATCATCTGTGATGATGTCATTCATCTTAAGAGATGCAAAAGACGTATCATCTGTGATGACGTCATTCATCTTAAGAGATGCATCGTCTGTAAAGATGTATCATCTGTGATAATGTCATCTCATCTGTGATGACGTCATATCGTCTATAGAGTTGTATCTTCTGTAAAAATAAATCGTCTTAAAAGTTGCATCATCTTAAGTTGACTTTACTTCGTCTTAAGTTGACTTTGCTTCATCTTAAGTTGACTCCGCTTCTTCTTAAGAGTTGCATCGTCTTAAGTTGACTTTGCTTCATCTTAAGTTGACTCCACTTCATTTTAAGAGTTGCATTGTCTTAAGCTGACTTTGCTTCATCTTAAGTTGACTTTGCTTCGTGTTAAGAGTTGCTTCGTCTTAAGAATTTGCTTCATCTGCTTTGCTTCGTCTACTTTCCGCTTCATCTGCTTTCTGCTTTGTCTGCTTTCTGTTTCTTTTTTTTTTGCTTCATCTGCTTTCTGCTTCGTCTACCCTTTTTGCTTCGTCTGCTTTCTGTTTCATCTACTTTTTGCTTCGTCTGCTTTATTTCGTGTACTTTTTTTCATCTGCTTTTCTTCGTCTACTTTTTTCTTTGTCTGCTTTCTGCTTCGTCTGCTTTTTGATTCATCTGTCTTTCATTTCGGCTGCTCTTTGCCTTCGTCCGCCTTCTTGTTTCATCTGCTTTCTATTTTGTCTGCTTTTTGCTTCGTCTGCTTTCTACTTATATGACCTAAACTTCTTCTTATGTACATTATTCATTTAATACTATCGTCTGCTTCATTTTTTACCCTTCAGATGATAGAATTTGTCTCAAGGTCTTTATGAAAGTTGTAGATCTTGAAGTCCTCTTTTGAACCCTCTAAGAATGACCATGATCTGAAAACCCTAGAGCAAGTTATGTCGTTTGTCCCAAGCTAGGTGCAATATAATTGAGGTCAAAACCCTATTTGATTCTTTCAACGATAACTTCGTTATCCGACCTCCAAATGAGATGAACCTCACGTCTAGATAAACTAGAGGCATAACGCTATCAAATGATCTAAAGGAATAGAATTTTAACCCAGCCTCTAAGATGTTCAATATCTGGATGGAAGTTGAGCATAGAATGTTTTCTTCAGTATAAGAAAGATTTGGAAGATAGGGCCCGATACTACGGTATCAAAGAATGAGGATGAACTGAGGATGACTAATGAGGGTTAAATAGGAATAACCATGCATGGTATCAAGCACAAGTACACGGTTTATGATAAGGAGAGTCGGGTTTTGGAAACGATGCCCAACATTTATGTTATCTGAGCAAGAGTTGAGTTTCGAAAATGGGACCCAATAAGAAATGTTTAATATCTAAATCTTATTATGTTCAAAATAACCTATTAATCATCCTCATGTGTCTTATGCACTAACAACTCTCTCGTATAACTATTAGGCATATAATTTTTTCCTTAAATAAAAAATCTATTATGCCTAAATAATTTTTCAAAAGCAGTTTTGTCATAAGCTCTAAAGATAGATACAAAATTATCTTTGTTCTCATGTAATTCTTTAATATGCTTCAAACCTGATAATTTTGTATTTAATGTAAAAATTAAGACTATCTTCCAGACAATGCATCAGCCACAAAGTTTTTTTTTCCTGTGGAACTTCAACCATTTAGTATATCGTTTATTCAACTTCTCCTACCCTTTTAAATGCCTCAAGGACATATGGTCCATGTGAAAATTGTGCTCTTTAAACCATAAAACAATCTTATCAAGTTTTCAAAACCCTCACTAATGCATATAACTCCTTTCTATAAGTTGGATAATTAAGAACAATTCCATTAAGTTTCTCTTTAAAGTAGGTAATTGATTGATTTTACTGCATAATAACACCAATACCTATTCTTGAGACATCACATTCAATTTCAAAAGTTTTAGAAAGGTTAGATAAAGTTGATAGAGTATTAAAGCATTTTTTTCACAATCAAATTAAAAACATACTTTGTTCATCACCTTACATCAAACCAACTAACTTTTTGACAACTTTTGTGAGTGGTGTAGTTAGTGTACTAAAATCTTTCTTTAAGCTTTTATAAAAATTAGCTAAACTATAAAAAACTTGTCATATAAGTTATAGATTCAAGTGTAAGCCACTCTTAAATACCCTTTAACCTTTTCCTCATCCACCTTAATCCCTTTTTCACTCATAAAAATTGAAGAAAAACTACTTTATCCGTTCAAAATGAACACTTCTTTAGGGTAACATATAGTTTTTCTTATTACAAAACATTCGAAACTTTTACATGCTCAACATACTAATCTAAATTCTTACAATAGATCAGAATTTCTTCAAAATATACAACCAATAATTTTCTAAAAAAAGCATGCAAACCATGGTTATTAACCTCATCAAAGCACTATGTGCACTAATTAGCTACTCATATAAACAAGATTTCATTTTAAAATTTATTTTCCACTCATCACCTTTATTATCATAATTTAATGATATTTAGTTTTCAAATCAATTTTTGAAACACATAAAAGCCATATGACTCATCAAGCGTTTCATTTAATCCAAGAATAAGAAGTCGATATTTTATGATTATTTTGTTAACAGCTCGACTGTCAATATACAATCTCTACAACATATCCTTCTGAGTAACAAGTAAGATCAAAATAACATATAAAATCGTGCTCTCTCTAACCTACTTATTCGACAAAAGCTCGTCAACTTGCCTTTGAAGCTCTTTAGTCTTTTCCATATTACTTTTACAGGTTAGTCAATTAGGAACAGTAACACTGAATATGAAATCAATTTGATGTTATATCCCCCTTATTGGTGGTAAATCACTTGAAACATCATCAAGGAATACTTCTTGAAATTCTTGCAATAACAAAACAAAAAAATTATGTAGGAAAGCGTTAAGATTATTAATATTAAAATAATTATCTTTATATAAAAGTAAAATATTAGACTAGTTAAAAATAGAAAAATCTCTCTTGATCTAAATCTCTATAGCATAAAAGCTTATTTATATTTATATTTTTCTCTTAACACTACCTTTCTTCCCTTATTATTTTCTGCTTCATTTTATTTTTACAATATACTCCTTCTCTTTATTATTCTTTTTTATCTCTTATCCTCATTTTCAGTTCACTCTCCTTTTTATCACAATATTTTATTAACTTAAATTAATCTTTATACACCTGTTTAGGTAATAATTTTAATATTGATGATAAAGGAATATATGTTTGTAAACCCATCCTTTATGGCCTTTCTATTAAATTTATAAGGTCTCTATAAAAGAATATGGCCAACATGTATAAGCATCACATTATACAACACTTCATCATAATATTTATCAATTAAGAATGAAATTACCACTTATTTATTGGCCATCGTCTCATCGTATTCATTTAGCTATTAAATCTTATATGGCCTACGATGTTTCATGGTAAGAAGGCTCCACTTTTCAACCAAGGTAGTGATAGCTGCAATTATATAACTACCCACATCAATAATCATATTATATACCTCATTATTAATATAGAGTATCATATATTTTTTTACTAACCATATCACCATCTTTGACTTGGTCATTTAGAGTATACCTAATCACAAGTGTTTCCCTTTCTATTGGATACTCAACACCATCATCATCATAATCTTCTAATGATGGTATAAAATCCTCATCACTTTGACCTTCTGTCTCAATCTCTCCATCATCTCTTATAATCATTTCGCTCTTATTAGGACTTGTAAAGTTACATGTCTTATTCCCAGATAACGAAAATATTTAATATCACGAGTATGAATTTGAGTTTTAGATTTGTCTTTCACTTTACGTAGCACTTTCCCTCCTTCTTTACGTGGTTCATATTTGACTATAAGTGAAATCTTATCATCTTTCCAACTCAATTCTGTAAAAACAAACCATAATTTTGTTATGTATGTTTTCCCTTTCTTTTTAGTTGCCTTTCCACCATTATGGCCACTTGAACCATATCTTTCAGCTCCATATAATGTTGTAATTCTATCACATTAATAATCTCATGATTTAGACCATTTGGAAATCTAATCACGGTGGCTTCTCATTTCTCATCTATATTAAATCATATTATAACAATCTCCATCTCCTTATGGTATTTCTTAATACTCTTTGACAATTAAGTAAAGCATTGCAATTTTTTAAACAAATCCATATCATTATGATTAAGAATAAAACTTTCCTCATGATTGCATTTATATTCTCCTAATTGTCAATAGATATCTTATGGTTCTTTTACCCATTTAACACAAGTTGATCCCATCAAATAATGATATAGTTATAAAATTCAATACGAATGAGTTTTACCTTTTTTTTTTTCTCTTTAGTGTTATAGTGTTGTTAAAAATCTAACTCTATAATCTTTTCCATTTGAAATAGGTCTTAGGTTGCTTTCTCCCTTTGAATGAAAGTATCCTAGTCTCCCTTCTATGATCTCTATCTTTCCAATAAACTGGTTGTACAAATTTGCCTATATTAGTTTTTGTTGGCTAGTATTCATTAAATAAGATATCCCCTTCTTCATTGTCATCAAAATCTTCTTAGAGAAATCGTCGTTGTTGTCAATGTGCATTATCATTATCTCCTTTACAAATTAACTTTGATAATATTTTACAGCTCCATCAAATTACAATTTTTTTCAAACATCATATTCTTGTGTTCAAACTGTTGTTGCATAATTTAAAGCATGAACATATCATCCTTCCTTCCCTTTTTAAATATATCCTAATCAGACATAATTCAAATTGTAAGAGAATATTATTAATAACCTTAAAACACTGCCTTATCTCAATTTATGTCACTTAATTCACTTGTACTTCACTATAAATTCTTGGTTTTTCTCTACTAATATTGCTTACACACTTTTGCCTTTTACCACTCATTTTCTTCTTTCAAAAATTTTTCAAAAAACTAGATAAATTCAAACAATAATTTAACCTTGTAACATCTAAAACTTAAGAAATATTAGCCAAGAAGAGAAAATAACTCATGGATTAAACAAGAAATACATAAATCAAGTAAAATAACAAAGGCTAGCAAAATTCTAAATTGTATTTGGGAATGATTTCTTAGGTCATTGTTCTTTTATTTTATTTTATTTTATTTTATTTTCACAATCACACAAACAATTGGTATGAATGACATGAAACAATAGAATTGAACAAAGAAGAAATACTAACGCAAAGTAGAGATACGCAATCCCTAAAAGTAAGAAGATGATGGAATTTATTATTTTTTCTTTGCTGAAACTATAAAGATAAGAGAAGATGTAAAGTAACAAACAAGAAGTAATAAAGGAAACGAAATTGTAGATAAACAATTAGAATGGAATTGAAATAATATGTAAAACAAAAGGATAATCACACATGATTTAGAACTAAGCTCTAATATCAACTCATGTTAACCTACTTAGTAATACATCTTAAAAAAAATCCATAATCAAGTTTGAATCAATCCCAAGAAAGCTAAGATAAATGTATGAAATAATTGATCATTGATTATAAAGAATTAAGAGCCAATCATTAAGTATTTAAATAAAGAAAGAATTATTTAATAAGGTTGTAATTCAATCAAGAACAAGTGAAAGAAGATGTGATGCCTCTCAAATAACAAAGATGTCCAAAGTCATCCTATATGAAAAGAAATATGCCTTAAACACTAAACAATAAAATTTTAAGTCTCGAATGAGCACGGTTTAGGACACAATAATAGGTTAGGCCATATTAGTTACATACTTTTTAACACTGATAGCCACATCCTAAAACACATCATTTCTAAAATTATGGATCTCCCTATAACTTTACATGTCATGTCCCAAATTTTCATTTAGTTATTTCAATTTTCTATTTCGTCCCATTAATTTATATTTTCTCATCTAATGTACTTTCTTTTCCTATTATTTTCATTGTTAAATTTTAAGTATTTTGGATTTTGACACTAAGAAGAGGAATTTTCGTTTTTTCTAGAATTAGTTAAATAAGGAGATATTTTGTGTATAATTGGTGGAAATTTGAGGATAAATTTTAGTGACTTAGAATTTTTTAAGAAAAGATTAAAAAACATTCAAGTTAGCGAATAAGTAAGAGAAATGTGTTGGAGCTTAAATAAATTGTATTTATTAGAGGAAAAGTATTTTGACATAATTAGTGCTTATAAGTGATGAAAAACATCTCAATTGAAGTCCCACTTAGACGTGGGGTCTTTAAAGGTCCAAAAATACATAACCTTATTTCTTGAAAGGTCCAAAAATACATAGCCCTACTTCTAATTGGTAGAGTTGTTGTTTCTAATAGACTCATAGGGGAAAAAAACTAAAATATGAATATGAAGATCATCATCATCATCATCATCACCCAGTTCGAAATCTCATAATGAAGCAGGGTCTGGGGAGGTCCGATAGTATGCAGCCTTACCCCTACATAACAGAGAGGCTATTTCCAGTGGACCCACATGCAAATGAGATAATGTAAGAATGATGCAGGTTACAGAAACAATTCATTAAAAAATCATAATGATGCAGAATGATGCAGGTTACAGAAACAATTCATATGAAGATAAAAATAAATAATAAAATAATAAAAATATCTAAAAGGAGAAGAAGAAAGAGAAGTCTGGATTTGCCCTAGCCAACAACCATGGAAAATGCTATTGATGGCCACCCACTTGCTCCACCTGATCATCCCACGTTTCTACAAGTTCTTCAATCACCTTTAGTTATGGCATCTTCTCCTTTAATAATGTAACAACCTAAAATTATGAAGCACTATGGTGAACATCGATTATACTTTCCAAAAGTTGTCGTTGAAAAGATGTCCATCCCATTCTGTTATGCAGTTGTTGGTAAGTTTTCCCAAGTAGACCAAGATTGGATATTATTCTAAAATTCTTTATGGCTCAGGATATCAAGACAACTGTCAGTTTACTAGACTCTTGCCATGTTATCTTGAAGATGGATGTCTCTGATTTCCATTGAGTATATTCACATGGGATGGGTATATTGAAGGCCAACCAATGCAGGTATTTAAATGAACTCCAAATTTTCATGTTGATTGTGAATACTTGATTGTTTCAATTTGGTTTACTTTTCCAAAGTTACCAATTTAGTTTATGAATTAAGAAGCTCAGTTTAGTATTGCAAAAACTTTTGGTCGGCCCCATCGCTTAGATTTAGCGACTACTAATTTTAAATTTTCTAACATTGCTTAAATGCAGGTTGAGATTGATTTGCTGGAATTAATCCCGAAGAGCTTATGGATACAAATGGAAGACTCAATTGGTTTCTGGAAAAAATTTGATCTGGATTAGGAAATCCCATTGTATTTTCCTTATTGTGGCATGTTGGTCATTATGAAGAAATTTTCCATATCAAACATCCTGAATTAAAGGATATTTCAAAAACAATTTAAAAGAAGATTTCAAAAAAGGTTTACAAGCCAAAATCAATACAGTCCCATATTGACAACAATCTTACTTCAAATGTGATTCATGTCATAGCTAAACCTGAACCGATTGATCAACACAATGACATTTTTCAGAAAATTACGAAAGCACAGGATCTTTCTACCTGACACTTTAGAGAAAAATGACACAATTAATGGTTATTTATGTGAAAGTCATACAATACAAAAATGAGACACAAAGAGAGTTTTATTTCCAGAACTTCAAACATAAACTAGGATCAACGTCTATGTTTATAACATTATAATGATTCCCCCAGTTTATCCAATGCCCAACAATTACGATCTAGCAAATTACAAAGAAGCAATTTTGATATTAATCAACAAATATTTCCAAACCTTCCAAAAGATCAATTTAGTGGAGAGTATGATGATAAACTATCTAATCACAATGATCAAAAAAATGCAACCAAAGATTCTTGGAAGAGAAGGCCTCGGAAAATTTGTTTTGATATGCCCAGAACCATTTTAACAAGATCGATTGCTCCCACTCAATTTGAAGAATTAGATGAATTGCAAAAGCTTCATAAACGCTCTTTTATCGCCATTATGGAACCAATGATTTCTCCTAATAAGTTGCATTCCTTACAAATTTCACTAGGCTATCACGAAAGTTTTTAAAATGTCAATAATAAAATTTTAATCATGTGGAAATCTTCTTACACTGCTAAGATTATTCATGATCATGATCAGTTTATATTGGATTTATGTAAATATAGTACTCTAGAAAGTAAGTGTATTTATATATAACTTAATTTTCTTTCAGTTACTCTTGTAATAAAAACATTTATTATTAATAAAACAAAAGAGTTTGGTTTTATTTGTATGAGCATTATATATCTAGTCATAAGGTATCAAGAT
>JANSVA010114516.1:0-10082 GCA_025504915.1 Erythroxylum reticulatum
ATCAAATTAATGAATTCCTTGATACATTACATAGCTTGAAGGAAATCATGATAAGATCATGATAGTGGATGTGTAATTATATTAGTATCTAAATTTTCCCTAGTCATAGGATTAATGAGACGGGACATTATTAATCCAAATAGACTAGCACATCTTATACTCCTTCATTAGATCAAGTAGTGGATCTTATAAGATGTAAGCATGAGTTGTTTAGAGTTAACATATGGATGCTTACTAAGAGTAGTAAGTACATTGGATGACTTGCCATGAGACAATCATATGGATAATCTATTTTATTGTCAATGATAGTCTCATCATAATGATGGTGCAAATATCTTTAGACTCGAGGTGCTCAAGGATATTTTCGAAACTAATCTTGTTCTTTAACTCCATTCCACCTTGCCTTTTAGAGGTTGCTCATAAGGTAGTGATTGGGTACAACTTGAGATATTAGAAGGTAATTGAGTAGCTAATAAATGATTCACCACTCCTAATAGAAGGAGATGACACTTACGACCTCTTGACAAGGTTATTACAAGGGAATCTCTAGCCAAAGTGAAAATGTCATGAAGATAGTCTTCAGTGACATATCCAATTTAGTAATGAGCCTTGGGGAGAAGAACTATCATCACTTCGGATAGATGTGACATATCCAATTAGTGCTTAATTTTATTTGATTGTTTAATTTCTAAATTTTATTTTCTCTCAAATCATATTTCATAACCTTAGACAAAGTTAGGTTTATTTAGTTTTAGCTAATTCCTCGTGGGATTGATACCTCAATTACTACAAGTTTACGATCCATATACTTGCGAAATATTGAAGGTTTTACATTCTGTAAAACTTGCTTAACAGGTCTATTAGGGTGCCAGCTTCCACTATGCAACACAATATAACTGATCAAATCTCTTAATTCAAATTTAATGTAAAGTAATAAACATCATAAATTTAAATCAAGAAAGTAAACAAACAAATCAGGAATAATTCCTAAAAGTATTTAAAAATTTATTATTGTAACTATATATCCTAATTAAGTTATCATTAACATTCAACAACAAGGAAATAAAAGAAAAGAACAGAGAATTGATTATGGAAGTCTTATCTTGTTTGCCTTAAGCTAGAATCTTGTAACTTATGTTCTTGAAGACATTGCTCTTTGATATCTTTTTTTGTACTTTCTAGCCACCTCTTTTTTGTTTTTCTTTACCTTAAATACTTCTTGATCCTTCTAAGGTTTTTTCTATGGTTACTCAATTATACAACAACTTACAACTAGTTACTAGTTCCATTTTTTCAAAAAGGGCTAATAGAATAGGAAATTTATTCACCATTTTTTCAACCTACATCATTTCTTCCTAGTTAATCGCTCCCATAAAATGCTACTAATGATGCCTACCAATTCAAATGATATTAAATATAAATGCATCCAAAATTTTTCATAAAATGAAAGAATAGGTACAATATTTTAACCAACATACATATTCACCTAAAAAATAATTAAAACATAAACTTCCTAATCTAATGTTTCTTTACAAATTAAATGATCATGTTTATTTATAGGATAATTCCTTTTGATTTCATATCATTGACACATTCACAAAAATGCATAATGTAACATCATGCAACAAATTTTTTTCATAATGCTAATATAATAAAAAACTAACATAATGCAAATGTAAAGTCTCACATAAATCATAT
The DNA here is from genome assembly GCA_025504915.1 of Erythroxylum reticulatum. Taxonomy (NCBI): domain Eukaryota; kingdom Viridiplantae; phylum Streptophyta; class Magnoliopsida; order Malpighiales; family Erythroxylaceae; genus Erythroxylum; species Erythroxylum reticulatum. Next base: position 1,699 of record JANSVA010114516.1, read on the forward strand.
GCAATTGCATATATGTCTTCATACTTGGAAAACATTGTCTTCAATTTAGAAAACAACATATATAAAAAATTTAACCAAAAAACAAGACCAAGAATGCTTATGGGGTTGTGGTGATGATGGCATTGGAGAAAGAGCTTGGACATATGCCATGAACATCCATCAATCAAACTCATTGGAAAATAAAAAATAAAGTAATAAATGCACACAAAATTACAAAAAACACCTAAAACATAATTTGATAATTTTAAGGTCACCAGCTTTACCATTTCAACTTAATTTTTCATCCAACTATTTTTCTGAATATTAAGGTCCTATATATCATCACATTAGGACTTATGCTTCTTATATCAAAAATTTTCCATCCTATAGGTCTCATTCTTTTTTTAATTGTCTCCACCACTCACTTTCCTTGTTCCTTGATAGATGCATAATTAGTCATATTTATACCCCATATTTGATGTATTTTTACTTGATATGTTATACTTTTATTTTATATTTGATACTTAATTTGCTCCAAGTGTGTTTATAGGTTATAATTGCCTTCATAGACTAAAAGGATAAGAATTTATATGAAAATGTGGCATATAAAGGAGATGTTAAGCAAAGAAGGGATACACAGTTGTGTACCAACACATGTACTTCTCTCAGGTGGTGCAAAATCGCAAATTTTAGGTATTTTGGGTTATTCACGGTTATGTATTAGATCGTGTATCACCCAAAACCTTAAAAATTACTATTAAAATATGTATTCAAAGCCAACACACTGGGAGGTGAATATAAAAGTTAAGATCATTTAGAAGGGGGCAATTTTGAGTTAGAGAAGTGAAAGTCATGAAGAAATCATCGAAAGATCCATCAGAATACAAGATCAAACCTCTACCTTGTATGAATATTCCAAAGAAGATAGTCAGGTAGATTTAAAATTATGAACTCGTTATTTTCAATTCGTTTTGCTTTCTATTTATGCTTGATTTTGTGTTCTATCATATGTAAGTACACTCTTTTAGTACCTAGGTTAGATGAACCCTAGTTTGTACAATAACATGTTTTGATTCTTTTATTAATGCTATTTTTTGGATTAATATATTGTGATTTAATTATGCATTTATTATATGTTCTAATAGATCTAAAATATTAGTGCATAATCTGATTTCATAATATAGAGATTGAGAAATCCTGTATGCGAATAGATCTACTGTAATTGGAAGGAGTTGATTGCAACCTTAAAGATAGGATGACATAAATTCTTTGGATTAGGTTCAAACCTTATAGTGGGATTCACAAATCGGTAAAGTAATTCTATAAACTTTAACTTGAGTAATTTGGTTGATAACCTTAGGGTTAGTTTTTATTAAACTCAAGAGTAAGCTATTAGCATACCATAAGAATCTCCAGACTCCAATAAATGAATAAAATAATTGTATAATAAAATATCAATCAATTAAGGGTATTTAGGAGGATTCGAAACCTAGACACTAATTCTTGATATTAGTAATTTCTTAATTTTCTGTTTAATCTTGCTTCTTTAATTTCCTTTTCTTTTTGTGCTAACCACATTACATACTTTAAACTTAACCAAACATCCTACCCAAGCCTTAAAGCTAGTTAAGTATTTGTTGATTGTTAAAGATTATGGATGTACAAGAGTATAAGTGTAGGGATATGCATATGTTTGGTGGTTATAACTATTAGCATGTTATTTTATGTCATATCATTGAAGTTACCATGTTAATGTAGATTCTTTCTTTCTTTATTAAAAAAAGAGAGAAAAAAGAAGAGAAGAGAAAAGAAAAGGAAAAGAAAAGAAAAAATGATGATGAAAAATGTTTGAATAAAAGTATTAAGTAGGAAATACATTTGTTTGAAAAGTTGTTCATTTGGTTTCTCCTCCTAAAGTTGTATTCAATAGGTGAATTGAATATGTTTCATATAAGATAGATGTTGCTTTAGAAGGATCATTCCTTATAGTTTCAATTTATTGCTATCAATGATTTTAATGAGTGATTTCTTCTAACTGGTTATGCTTCATGTGGTTTATAGAGTGAGAGTTGAATTTGAGATGTGAAATATAAATGTTGCATTGATATACCTGATGGTATCCGGTTTTGAATGAATGTTAGCTTGTGTGTTTGATGTTTCATTTAGTGTTACTTTTGCTTTATTGGCTTGATGACTTTTATGTTACATTACCTAAAATACATTTCACCTTACCTTTACCCACATTACAACCTTAGAAAAGTCCTTCTTATGCATGTGACTTTTAGTGGTGGAGAAATGAAATGACATGCAAAGTTGTGGAATGTCATGACTATGAATGGTGTTTGAATGTACCCATGAGTATATCTTATTTAAACACATTTTTTCTAGGTCTTCTTCTAGATTGCTCAGTTTTTGAAGGTGATGATTGTTGATTAATCATGAGCAGAAGCATTGAATGTTGAGTTCTTGCTATGGTTTTTGAAAGTTACCCATCTTTGCTTATAACTATTTATTTTTGGGAAATATGGAAAATGAGTAAATGTTTTTAGTTTGTGATTTTAGTTTTGATGATTTTCTCGAGGATGGTAAAAAGTTGGTGTGGGGGTGTTAGGTTCCAATTATGCATCTCATACATAATATATATCAATTATACACAGTGGAAATAAAATGGAATCTCAAAAACCAGATTTACTCATGTATATTGGTATAGAAATACAAAAAGATGAAATGTGATGTTTGCATACCTTTTTGACGATCTAAGATGTTCTTTAATCTTCTCCATATTGGGTTATTGTAAGCTACAACGATCAACACAGACCATCTCTAATGAAAGTCCATACGAAAATAAAAGGATGAAACCTCATTAGGAGATGGCTAAAATTCTTTCTTTGTGCTAACAAAGGTAAGAACTCTTGAGAGAGTTAGAGAGAAAAAGTGTATGTGTAAGAAAAAGAACCATCCTTTTTCTTTTCTTATATCTTACACAAGATGCACGAAAATCATCTTAATTTTCTATACTATTTGGCCTTCCATAACCCCCATTACTAATGGAAAGTTATGGGAAGTTAAGGGTCTTGAATAACATGCATTAATGGGAGTTATGAGAACTTAATGACTATGAATAACATGCATTAATTAAAGTTATGGGAAGTTAATGACTATGAATAGTATAACAATCACATACCCTCTCGGAGGATATGTAAATGCCAAACAAAACAGAACTAAAATAATCTAAAAAACATCAAACATTCCTTACATACATTTCCAGAAACTCAAGCAACATATATTACCTTTTATTGAATGTTGTTTTTAAACAAAACATATTAAACATATTGTAGTTATTCAAATACAAGCCATAATTTCAAAATCCATCCTGTATAAAGGTTATTACAATTCAATTATAGGATATTACAAACCTTATCCACAAATATACAAAATGTCTCATTACATTAAAATATAACACAAACTTAACACAAACAAAGACTTAAATAAAAAAAAATTCCAAAATAGAACACATTCTTCATAGTCACTGCAGTTGTCTTTGTCCTAGTCTCAAACCTTCTTAACTTCAAATAACAACACCAAAGAAGGAAGCCAACTAGTCTTCTAAGCAACCATACACAGCTCCTAGACCAAGGTGCAAATTTCAGCATCAACAAAACAATAACATAGAAAATAGCAAGACTTACTTCTTGATGCAGTAACTTACAAAGATTCCAAGTAAAGTTGATCCAAAATTAAGCAAAAGTTTAGAAGTTGGGAGAGAGTAAGGGTTTCGGTAGTGAATGAGCAAGGAGAAGGGAGAGTTATAGTAGAAACTAGCCAATACATAAGGTCATGCCATGTGTAAGATGACTCATCTTACTTTAAGGACACTTATTACACAAGGATACAAGCCACATCTCCCTAGCTAGGACACATGTTCTTCTATGAGGCCACCAAAGGTCACAATTTAATTAGGCCACTTGTCATTCAACCAATGTTGCCAAATGTCATTGCATTAACTATGCTAAATGTCACTAATTTATAGGCTTAGTCATTTCAATTTTCATGTACCAACTTATCTTGCCAATTGACAATTTTCCTAGTCCAAATGTACATTTTAATACCTCAATTCTCAAATGATATTGATTAATTCCAAATCACTATGTATGATCCATTAAACCAAAATTCAAGTCATATGAAATTCTCAATCCTATTACAATTTTTAACACCTATCATATATGTACTTTCATGAACATGTAACATTCCAACTAGCGCATAATTTATGGCCTTACAATTCTCTTGCCTAAAAGAATTTTGTCCTCAGAATTTATACCTGATCAAAATAGTTGAGGATACTGAGTCCTAATGGTCTCTTTAGTTCCCATGTCGCTTCCCCGAGCCCATGGTGTTGCTAGAGTACTTTCACCAAAGGTATTTGCTTGCTCCTGAGTTATCAGACTTCTCTGCCTAAAATAGACATAGGCCCTTCTTCATAGGTCAAATCCGGTTGAACTTGCATTTCTTGCATAGGAAACTTATGTGTATCATCAGATCAATATTTTCTTAACACGGAAACATGAAACACATCATGCAACTTGGCCAATTCTTCAGGAAGAGCTAATTAATAAACTATTGGTCCAACTCTCTTAATAATCTCATAAGGATCGATGTATTGTTGATTGAGCTTACCTTTCTTCGTAAACTGAAGTATGTGTTTCCATGGTGACACTTTCAAGAATACCTTATCACCAACCTAATACTCAATATCTTTCCTTTTTATGTCAGTATAGGATTTCTACCTATCACTAGCAGGCTTCAATCTTTATTGAATAACTTGAACTTTTTTTTAATATCTTTCACAATATTAGGTTTGATCATCTTATTTTCACTTAATTCTGTCCAACACATCAGAGTTCTACACTTCCTACCATATAAAGTTTCATAAAGTGCCATGCTAATACTAGTCTCATAATAGTTGTTAGAAGCATACTCCATCGGTGCAAGATAATTATCCCAACTTTCTGATAATTCTAACACAACTTCAAAGCATGTCTTTTAATATCTAGATAACCCGTTCAGATTGTCCATCTTTCTGGGGATGGAAAGTGGTACTGGGCTTGACTTGAGTACCTAAAGCCTTTTGCATACTTTTCCAAAATGTTGTGGTAAATTGAGGATCACGATCAGAAATAATAGATAATGGTACCTCATATAACCTCACTATCTCATTCACATATAGGTCTATAATCCTATCTAATGAATAATTAGGAAAAACAGGCAGAAAGTGAGTAGACTTGGTATACAATCACCCATACAACATCATGTTTTATTTGAGTGAGAAGAAGTCTAGTGAAAAAATCCATAGTAATGTTATCCCATTTCCATTGAGGAATCGAAATAGGATGTAACAAACCAAATGGAACCTAATGCTTAGCTTTAACTTACTAATATGTGAAACATTTAGACACGTAATCCATAATATCACATTTTATACCTAATCACCAATAATGCTGCTTCAAATCTTGATACGTTTTATTTCCACCTGGATGTATGGTAAAGACAGTATTATGGGCCTAAAAAAATATCTTTCTCTTCAATTCATCATTTTCTAGCACACACAATCAATCATTATAATAGAAACCACCATCTCCTTTCACAGAAAAATTATGTTGTTTGCCTTCCCGAGTAGCCAAGATAAGTTGTTGCAACTTATTATTAACTCTCTAAGCATCAGAAATTTCTTGCCTCATGGTTGACCTAACTTTTAATTGAGCTATTAAAACTCTATCAGATATAAGTCCCCATTCACCTTGTTGCACTAACAAATCAGAAATGGTCTTCTGACGTAAGGCATCAACCATGACAATAGCCTTACTTAGATGGTAATCCACAATATAGTCACAATCTTTAAATAGTTCTAACCAACGTCGTTGTCTCATATTAAGTTCCTTTTGGGTAAGAAAATACTTCAAACTCTTACGATCAGTAAGGTTTTAGTTGTCTAAAAGCATATGCAACTACTTTTCCATCCTGCATTAAAACACAACCCAAACTATTTCTAGATGCAACACTATACATAACATATTCCTTACCAGAAATGGGTTGAGCCAACATAGGAGCTTCAGTAAGCATTCTCTTTACTTAATCAAAGATAGTTTGACATTTATCAGACCATTGATACTTCACTCCTTTCTATAGCAATTTAGTTAAAGGGGATGCTATCACTGAAAACCCCTTCATAAATCGGTGATAGTAACCCACTAAAGCTAGAAAACTTCTCACCTCTATTAAACTCTTTAGAGGTTTCCAGCTAATAATTGCTTCAATCTTACTATGATCAACTACAATACCTTGATAATAGATAGCATATCCTAGAAAAGATATCTCCTGAAGCCAGAAATCACACTTGCTCAGATTGGCTTACAATTGTTTTTCTGGAAGGGTTTGTAACACAATCTAGAGATACTGAACATGATCATGTTCATTCTTGGAATAGACTAGGATATCATTTATGAACACCACAACAAATTGGTCTAAGTACGGTCTAAACTCTCTATTCATCAAATCCATGAATGTAGATGGAGTATTAGTTAACCAGAATGGCATTTCCAAGAATTCATAATGTCCATAACGGGTCCTGAATGTAGTCTTTAAAACATCCACATCCTTTACCCGAAGTTGATAGTATGCTAATTTCAAATCTATCTTTGAAAATACTCCTGCATCTTTCAATTCATCAAACATATATTCTATCCTTGGCAATTGATACTTATTCTTCACTGTGACTCTGTTCAATTGCCTATAATCGATACACATCCGAAGTGTACCATCTTTCTTCTTAACATACAGAACCGATGCTCCCCAATGTGAAGCACTAGGTTGAATAAACCCCTTATCCAGAAGCTCTTGCAACTGCACTTTCAACTCCTTCAATTTAGTGGGAGCCATCCTGTATACTACTCTGGATATAGGAGCAGTGCCAGGCATAACTTTGACAAACAACTCCACTTCCCTTTTAGGAGGGAGCCCAGGTAGCTCTTCAGGAAGTGCATCTGGGAATTCGCTCACTACTTGAATATCTTGCAATTTACCACCCTCCTTAAAATCAAACAAAAAAGCCAGCTAAGCTTCACATCCCTTCCTAAGAAACCTTCGAGCTTGCATAGTAAATACCACACCAGTTAGAGAATTAGTGTGAATATCATATAATATTATTTTAAGTTGATCAGGCTTCCTAAGCATAACCATCTTAGCACTACAGTCAATAACTACTTGATGCTTGGTTAACCAATCCATATCCAAAATTAAGTCAAATTCATGAAAAGATAATCTAATCATATCTATAATATATTCACATCCTTATATCATAGCAGGACAGTTTCTATACACATAATTAACCAACACACTACTACCTAAAGGACTAGTCGTATGAATGTCATAGTTTAACTGATTTACAGGCATCTCTTTATTAGACATTTCTATAATACATATATAATAATGAGTGGGTCCAGGATGAATCAAAGCATGCATTTTAGAATTAAAGAGAGAAATAGTACCTGCAGTAACCTCAGGTGCATTATGAACCTCATGAGATTTCAAAGCATAAGCTTAAGCTGGAGAAGAAGGTATGGCAGGTCGATCGATAGTTTTGGAATGAGTACTCAGATTAGGTCTAATCTGACTAGATCCTCCAGGACCTCTACCTCATCCTCTATTTCCAACAGGTGTATGAGAGGCCTCCTTACTAGCTTGTGATGTCTGAGACTATCATATAGGGCAATAGGCTATTAGATGTTCAGTGCTACCATATCGGAAACATGCACCCATAGCCCTCCAACAAGTACCCCAGTGATATTGGGAGCAATGAGGGCACTCCAAAATACTAGAAACTTAGCCCATAGAGGAACCCCTACTAGCAGTCGCTAAGGGAAAGTTTTCTTGCCTTCCGCCACCTATAGATCTCTGAGTAAATTCAAGTGTAGAAGAAACACCTTCACATCTCCGCTTACTAGAGGACTGACCTCCTCTAGCAAAGCCCCTTCGCTGAGCCCTTTCTCTCTTCACCATCTCTTACTTCTCTATCTTAATAGCAGTTTGCACCAGTTGATGATAACTCACTTGTTGCAAAAGAGTAAATGCTATCAGATGTTCTTTGATCGAGTCATTCAAACCATCCTTAAACTTTTGGCACCGGAACTCCTCAGTAAGTATGGGTTTAGGTGCATACTTGCTGAGTCGATTAAACTCTCTATCATACTCAGAAACAAACAGTTTTCCCTGCTTCAAGTTCAGAAACTACTTCCACTTCTCCTTTCTATAAGCTTTCATCATATACTTGGATTTAAACTATTGGGAAAAGAAATCCCAAGTCAGAAGCTCCGGTAACACAGGATTCCTCAAAACAAACTTCCACCATTTAT
>JANSVA010114564.1:0-10079 GCA_025504915.1 Erythroxylum reticulatum
GAGGAAAAATCACAGAAGCCTTGTTGTTCTTCGGGTTATGTTGGTGTTCTTTGAAAAATCACTGAATCTTCTTCACCAAAACACTAGTTTTTGGATTCCTACATTAGTATTATACTTTACATCACAAAGAAGTTGGTCCCATTGTTAGTTTGTTTTTCTCTCTCAAGTCTTGCTCCTTAACCATCACCGAAACCCTGATGATTTTTTGAAAACAAGGTTAGTAAAGCTTTAGCTTTCTGAGTTTTCTGAATGATTATGATGATATATATTGGAAATAAGTACATGCATGAGTTGGATGATGTCTTATATGTTGAGAATAAACACATGCATGATTTATATAAGTTGAATGGTTTCAGTGAAACTAATGATGAGATGAGTTGATAATATTGTACAATGGAAAGGTGGAGGTGTAATACCGATTGCATGTAGCTTAAAGAGAAACTTAGTGAAGTAGAAAGGTTTCGGATGAGTTGAGCGGTTGTGATGAATGAGTGTTAATGAAAATGAATGTAGCAGTAGAGAGAGAGAAAACGCAGATTCCATATTCAATTTTGAAGCTTGATTTTTGATTCTTGAGTTTTGAGTTGTGATGAACTGAAATGGAAGTAAAAAAATTGGTTTAATTGTGATATGTCTTCACTGAATAAGATGAAAGCGAGAAAATCTGGGAAAAGAATGAAAGAAGAAGATGAAAAAAATGTAGTAAAGTTCACCGCGGCCAACTCTTCATGGTTCGTCGTGACCAAATTGGAAGATTTCATTTTTATGAAAGTTCATCGTGGACAACTCTTGGGTTCATCGTGGCAAACTTTTAAGAAAATTTTGAAGAATTTTGCTCTCTAGAAAGTTCGTCGCAATCAACTTTTGGCTCCCCATGAAGAAGTTTCCTGATAACTTGAACATACATTGGTATTTTAAGCATAACATTCTCTATAGTTTTTCGAATGGAGTGATTTTTAATTTGGAGTAAACTAGAGAAATAATGATAGAAATTGTATTAGAGATTAAATTAAAATTTTGCTCTAGGAATTTCATAATCTAATTGGAAGTTGAGATAAGAATTCTGCTGAAGCTTAAGAACATTCTAAAATATTTTGAGTATAACATTCACTATACTAAACCAAATTGGATAAACTTTGTGTCATTGGAAACCTAGGGAAAAGAGGGAAAACTTTCTAGAAGGAACTATTACCGAATTACCTTACCTACTTGATGAGAATAATTGAGAAAAGTGGGCCCAAAAGTTGGTTGTGAAATAAATCTGGATTGAGAAATTTAGTATGGTTTCTCTTGATTATTAATGTGACAAGACTAAGGATAAAAAACCCGAAATTTGTCATGAACATGCATTATACGTATTCAGTATACATGAATGTGAATAATTGAATTTATAATTATGCACAATAATGATATGTGTTTGTAATAAATGTTTTAGAGGAACCCATCGAGTGACCGATTCCAGATATTACTGGGACATCAAGGCAATAGGCAATAAGGGAGATTTTGTAAATAATTTTAGACGGTAATTTTTGTAAGTAATTTAGATGGTCTTATTTGTAAGTTTTGTTGAACAATTATCGGTAATTCAGTAAGAAATCTAGTGAGAAATTTTTGATAGTTCAGCTCTGACTGTTTGTTTGCTATTTGACTTTAATCCATTGAATGATTTGCAAAGCTATCAGATTGATATGTTTGAATTTTGGCATAAAAGCAATGATTGGCTAATTATGTTGAACATGAAATGAATTTGTTTGGTTTTAAAACTGTCAAGTCCTAGTCGTGGGTAAATAAGCATGCCTAGAAGGGTCTGCAGCTTCTCCTGTTGTTGACACCTCGATGTCTCCTATATTGACACTTCAGTGTCTCCTAATATCGAGACACATGTCTCTCCTGCTGATACCAATTATGGTATCTCTTATATAAGTCCCGTTACCCACTTCTGTAAATAGATTTAACAGTCATATGATTTTGTATTCTGATTTCTGTCTGACTCTGATATAAACAAAGATATTGTGTTCTGCTCTTGAAGGGTTTATACCCTCTTTTGGGACTCAGTTATGTTTTCTGTACAATCTGTCTGAGATCCATTATAATGTGTTTGAATTATTTGTTCCGATAAACTATTAATGCACGCTTCTCATATATCATGATTGTGTATTGTTAGTTGTTAGTTTATGCATAGGTTAGTTATTACTCACTAAGCTATATGTTTAGCACAGTGGATTTGCCCCGTGTAGGTTCAGAGAGAAGGACATAAGGATTGGGACAAGTCAACCGTAATGGCCAATGGAGTTTGAGTATGGTTTTATTAAAATTTTATTTTTGGAGTTTGTTTTTGGCTTGTCTTTGATGTATATGACTTTGGATTTATTTGAAGGTTTGTAATAACCTTAATTTAGGCTAGTTCCAATTTGGAATAAGTTGTATTAAGCTCAGTGTATTATGATGTATGTTTGCTCTAAATTGCTTCTACCTTGAGCTATTGAGAATGCATGATGAATGTTTCGTATGTTTTAGTTTTGTCTCAATTTTTTATACATGTATGTTATGTTATCTGCGTGGCGTCCCGTATCCTCCTAGGAGGTATTAAGGTGTCACATCTTTTTAGTATCAGAGTATAGTTTAGGTGATTTTGATTTAACCAACGCTTAACTATTGTTTTTATTTTAGTGTACAAGTAGTGTTTTGACCTAATGCGATGTCCCATGTTTTGTCTATAGAATTAAAGATGGATGGATCTTGGGAAGTTGTTGACGAGGTTGTTGAGAGTAATAATCCTGGGCGATCTCGTCTAGTAATATCTGGACCTTTTGGAGACGATCGAGGAGAAGCTGAGGTACCACCTCCTCCTATAGCTCAGGGAGAGGCTTTGGTTAAGTTGTCCAAAGATATGATGACATTGCTGCATTGTATGACAACACCCAAAGCTCCAATTGATCAGTTGAGGAAGTATGGAGCTGAGGAATTTACTGGGACTTGTCTGGAGGAATTTGAGAGAGCTGATAGAGAAGGTTAAGAGGGTGTTGGATGAGATCAGTTGTCCAATAGAGCAGATGGTGCATTATGCTGTCTACCTTCTACAGGGAGCAGCGTATGAATGGTAGAAGTTTATTCTGAGGAGTCCTCAACTGTCGGTGCCTCTGACTTGGTAATTCTTTACCCAAGAATTTAAAACTAAGTATGTAACGGAGGCTCACAGAAAGGATAGGTGGAAGTAGTTTCTGAATCTGAAGTAGAGGAGTTTGTCAGTTGCTAAGTAAAACTGGGAATTTAATAGGCTTAGTAAGTATGCCCCTGAATCTGTATTTACTGAAGAGTTCCGATGCCATCAGTTCGAGGAGGGATTGCATGACTCTATCAAGGAGAGCATCTGGCAGCATTTACTCTGTTGTAATAAGTTACTTACCGTTAGTTGGTACAAGTTGTGATGAAAATAGAAAGATAGGAGACGATCAGGAAAGGAAGAAGTCAAAAAAAGGGCTTTACTAGAGGAGGCCAGTCTTTGGGGAAACAAAGTTGGGAAGGTGCTTCCTCTGATTGTCTCTGATAGGAGTTCCTCTAGGGGTCGAGGTTCTGGTGCCCTAGAGTGCCCACACTACTCTAATCATCATTGGGGTGTCTGTTGGAGAGCTACAAATACATGATTTAATTGTGGCATTACAGAACATATGATTGCAAATTGTCCTTTGAGTCAGTCTGAGATAGCACAAGCTGGTGGAGAGGTTTCTCATGCATCGGTTGGGAATAGAGGTCGAGGTAGAGGTCGAGGAGGATCTAGGCAGAATAGTCGAAATCGAAGTAATCAATCAGAAACTATAAATTGACCAACTACAACCATTGCTTCGACTCGAGCTTATGTATTGAAGGCTCATGAGGATCATGATGCACCGGATGTCATTGTTGGTATGGTTTCTCTCTTTGATTATGAAATGTATGTATTAATTGATCCTGGATCTTAACACTTATATATCTGTGTTGGAGAAGTGTTTGATAAGGTGACGCTTATAGATCAGTTGGAGTATAATATCCAAGTAACCAGCCCTTTGGGTAGTAGTGTGTTGGTTAATCAGGTGTATAGGAATTGTCCAATTATGATTAAAAGAAATGATTATGTAGCAGATCTGATCAGATTGCCTTTTTATGAATTTGATCTGATAATAGGTACGGATTGGTTATCCAAGCATCAGGCAGTAATTGACTGTATGGCTAAGGCAGTTATGCTTAGGAAATCTGATCAGTTTGAAATAATATTGCAAGGCATCCGCACTAGCTCCTTAGCTAATGTGGTATCTGCTATGCAAGCCCGAAAGCTTCTCAGGAAGTGTTGTGAAACATATCTAGCTTTTTGGATGATTCTAAGAAGAAGGGTAGTAAACTACTTGACATTCCTATAGTGAATGAATATCTAGATGTGTTTCCTGAGGAATTACCTGGACTCCCTCCTAAAAGGGATACGGAGTTATCTATAGAAGTTATGCTTGGTGCTGCTCCTATATCCAGATCACCATACAAAATGGCTCCAACTGAATTGAAGGAGTTAAAGGTGCAATTACAAGAGCTTCTAGATAAGGGGTTTATTAGACCCAGTGTGTCATCGTGGGGAGCACTGATATTATTTGTTAAGAAGAAGGATGGCACATTACGGATATGCATCGATTACAAACATTTGAATAGAGTCAGAGTGAAGAATAGGCATTCGTTGCCAAGGATTGACGATCTACTTGATCAGTTGAAAGTTGTAGGAGTGTTTTCAAAGATAGATCTAAGATTGGGGTATTATTAGCTTCAGGTAAAGGATGTGGATGTACCGAAGACTACATTTAGAACCCGTTATGGACATTATGAATTTCTGGTAATGCCATTCGGGTTAACTAATGCTCCAGTAGCATTTATGAATCTAATGAATAGAGTGTTCATGCCTTGTTTGGACCAGTTTATTGTGGTGTTTATTGATGATATCCTAGTCTTCTAGGAATGAACAAGATCATAGTGAGCATCTCCGAATTGTATTACAGACCTTGAGGGAAAGACAGTTGTATGCTAAGCTGAGTAAGTGTGATTTTTAGCTTTGGGAGATATCATTTTTGGGGCATGTTGTCTCTTCTAAAAGAATTAGAGTTGATCCTAGTAAGATAAAAGCGATTGTTAATTGGAAGCCACCACGGAATGTGACAGAAGTGATAAGCTTTCTGGGCCTAGCTGGGTATTGCCATCGGTTTGTTAAGGGATTCTCGGTGATAGCATCCCTTTTAACTAAACTATTACGGAAGGGAGTGAAGTATGAATGGTCTGATTGATGTCAGAGTAGCTTTGATCAGCTAAAAAGTATGCTTACTGAAGCTCCTATATTGGTCTAAACTATTTCTGGTAAGGAGTATGTTTTGTTTAGTGATGCATCTGGAACTGGTTTGGGTTGTGTTTTGATACAGGAAGGAAAGGTAGTTGCTTATGCCTTTAGGCAACTAAAGACTCATGAGTAGAGCTACCTTACACATGATCTGGAGCTTGCAGCAGTAGTGTTTGCCTTAAAAATTTAGTGGTATTACTTGTATGTTGAAAGGTGTAAAATTTTCATAGATCATAAAAGTCTTAAGTATCTACTTATCTAGAAAGAACTCAGTCTGAGACAACGACATTGGTTGGAACTGTTCAAGGACAATGATTGTATTGTGGATTATCATCGTGGTAAGGCTAATGTTGTGGTAGATGCCTTAAGCCGGAAGACAATTTCAGCATTATCAGTGAAGCAAGGTGAATGGGAACTTGAATCTGATGGAGCTTTAATAGCTCAATTGAAAGAAAGGCCTAAGTTGAGGCAAGAAATTTGTGATGCTCAGAGAGCTGATAATAAGTTACAACAACTTATCTTGGATGCTCAGGAAGGTAAACGGTCTGATTTTTCTATACAAGGAGATGATGAATTGTATTATAAGGATCAGTTGTGTGTGCCAGCTAATGATGAATTGAAGAAGTTGTTGTTTAAGGCTCATAATACAGTATTTACTATGCATTTACGTGGAAACAAGATGTATCAGGATCTGAAGCAATATTACTAGTGGTTAGGTATAAAATGGGATGTTGTGGATTATGTAGCAAAATGTCTAACATGCCAACAGGTTAAAGCTGAGCATCATGTTTCATCTGGTTTGTTACATCCTATTTCTATTGTTCAGTGGAAATGAGATAACATTACCATGGACTTTGTCACCGGTCCTCCTCTCACACAAAGGAAGCATGATGTGGTATGGGTAATTATGGAGAAATTTACCAAATTTGCTCATTTTCTACCTATTCGTCCTAATTATTCTTTAGATAAGCTTGCAGATTTATATGTGAATGAGATAGTGAGACTGCATGGAGTACCATTATCGATTATTTCTAATTATGATCCTCGATTTACTTCGAGATTTTGCAAAGGTTTACAGTAGGCTCTGGGAACTCAGGTTAAGTTTAGTACTGCTTTCCATCCCCAGACAGATGGGCAATCTGAACGAGTTATACAGATATTAGAAGATACGTTGTGGGGTTGTGTGTTGGAGTTTCCCGGGAGTTGGGATAATTATCTGACTTTGATGCAGTTTGCTTACAACAACAATTATCAAAAGAGAATTGGTATGTCGCCTTATGAAGCGTTGTATGGTAGGAAGTGTAGAACCCTGGTATGTTGGATTGAGTTGAGTGAAAATAAGATGATTGGGCTAAAAATTGTGAAAGATACCGAAGAAAAGATTCAGATTATTCAGCAAAGATTGAAAGCTGCCAGTGATAGGCAGAAGTCTTATACTGTTCTAAAAGGGAAAGATATTGAGTATCAAGTAAGTGATAAAGTATTTTTAAAAGTGTCACTATGGAAACACATACTTCGGTTTGGAAAAAAGTGTAAGCTTAGTTCGCGATTCATTGGTCCTTATGAAATTCTGAAAAGAATTGGACTAGTAGCTTATCAGTTGGCTCTTCCTGAAGAATTGGCCAGGCTACATGATGTGGTTCATGTTTCTGTGATATAAAGATATCAGTATGATGTGACATATAAAATTCTCGTGCAAGAAATTCAGTTACAACCGGATTTGTCTTGTAAAGAAGGGCCAGTTTCGATATTAGCCAGAGAAGTTAAACAGCTTAGGAATAAGTTAGTGCCTTTGGTAAAAGTACTCTAGCAACATCATGGACTTGAGGAAGCAACGTGGGAACCTAAAGAAACCATAAAAGCTCAGTACCAACAACTATTTGGATCAGGTAAAATTTCGAGGACGAAATTTCTTAAGGAGGGAAGAATTGTAATGCACGATATTGGTGGTTAGAATATTAAGAAATTTCAATGCATAGTATGCTTTGCGTAATTGAGTTTTTACTTATTCATTCATTTTTAGACTCATACCAATATTTGTACATGCATTCATTGACATTTTCGAGTACAATTGGTTTTAAAAATTTCAATTAAGAAGAGAATTGGGGTTTATTAGTGAAGAAATTTTATTTAGAGATTATTGGTATTATTTTGGAACTTTGGGAATTTTAGGAATTTTTTTGGGAATTTAGGGATATTAGGAAAAATATACCAATGGCTTAATGACATGTAGCACTTCTATGTGCATGATAAATGGCCCTCATACAATGAGCTATATGTCAATTTAGAAACCATACACATGGTAATATCACACGTGAATACTTGTGCTAGAGAGGAAAAATAACAGAAGCCTTGTTGTTCTTCGGGGTATGTTGGTGTTCTTTGAAAAATCACTGAATCTTCTCACTGAAACACTAGTTTTTGGATTCCTACATCAGTATTGTACTTTACAACACAAAGAAGTTGGGCCAGCTGTTAGTTTGTTTCTCTCTCTCTATTCTTGCTCCTCAACCATCATCGAAACCTTGGTGATTTTCTGAAAACAAGGTTAGTAAAGTTTTAGCTTTTTGCGTTTTATGAATGATTATGATGATGTGTATTGGAAATAAGTACATGCATGAGTTGGATGATGCCTTATGTGTTGAGAATAAACATATGTATGAGTTATATAAGTTGAATGGTTTCAGTGAAAGTGATGATGAGATGAGTTGCTAATATTGTAAAATGGAAAGGTGCAGGTGTAATACCGATTGCATGTAGCTTAAAGAGAAACTTAGTGAAGTAGAAAGGTTTCAGATGAGTTGAGTGGTTGTAATGAATGAGTGTTAATGAAAATGAATGTAGTAGTAGAGAGAGAGAAAACACAGATTCCATATTTGATTTTGAAGCTTGATTTTTGATTCTTGAGTTTTGAGTTGTATGAGTTGTGATGAGCTGAAATGGAAGTAGAAGAATTGGCTTAAGTGTGATATGTTTTCATTGAATAAGATGGAAGTAAGAAAATCTGGGAAAAGAATGAAAGAAGAAGATGAATAAAACACAGTAAAGTTTGCTACGGCTAACTCTCCTTGGTTCACCGCGGCCAACTTGAAGGATTTCATTTTGTGAAAGTACGTTGTGGCCAACTCTTGGGTTCGCCGTAGCAAACTTTTAAGAAAATTTTGAAGAAATTTGCTCTCTGGAAAGTTCACTGCGACCAACTTTTGGCTCGCAGCGGTGAAGTTTCCTGACAACTTGAACATACTTTGGTATTTTAGGCATAACTTTCTCTGTAGTTATCCGAATGGAGTGATTTTTAATTTGGAGTAAACTAGAGAAATAAGGATAAAAATATTAATAGATTAAATTCTAATTCGGCATATAAGAATTTCATAATCTGATTGGAAGTTGAGATAAGAATTCTGCTGAAGCGTAAGAATAGTCTAAAATCTTTTGAGTATAACTTTCAGTATACTAAACCAAATTGGTTGAACTTTATGTCATTAGAAACATAAGGAAAAGAAAAACTTTCTAGAAGGAAGTATTACCTAATTACCTAATTACCTTACCTACTTGATGAGAATAATTGAGCAAAGTGGTCCCCAAAGTTGGTTGTGAAATAAATATGGATTGAGAATTTTAGTATGGTTTCTCTTGATTATTAATTTGACAAGACTAAGGATAAGAAACCCGGAATTTGTCATGAAAATGCATTATACATATTCAGTATACATGAATGTGAATATTATAATTATGCACAATAATGATATGTGTTTGTAATAAATGTTTTATAGGAACCCATCGAGTGACCGATTCCAGATATTACTAGGACGTCAAGGCAATAGGCAATAAGGGAGATTTTGTAAGTAATTTTAGATGGTAATTTTTGTAAGTAATTTAGATGGTCTTATCTGTAAGTAAGTTTTGTTGAATAATTATGGGTAATTCAGTAAGAAATCTAGTGAGAAATTTTGGATAGTTATGCTTTGACTGTTTGTTTACTATTTGACTTTAATCCATTGAATGATTTGCAAAGCTATTAGATTGATATGTTTGAATTTTGTCATAAAAGCAATGATTGGCTAATTATGTTGAACATGAAATGAATTTGTTTGGTTTTAAAGCTGTCAAGTCCTAGTCGTGGCTAAATAAGCACGTCTAGAAAGGTCTGCATTTTGTCTTGTTATTGACACCTCGGTGTCTCCTGTATTGACACTTCGGCGTCTCCTAATATCGAGACACATATCTCTCCTGCTGATACCAATTATGGTATCTCTTGTATAAGTTCCGTTACCCACTTCTGTAAATAGATTTAACAGTCATATGATTTTGTATTATGATTTCTATCTGACTCTTATATAAACAAAGATATTGTGTTCTGCTTATGAAAGGTTTATGCTCTCATTTGAGACTCAGTTCTGTTTTCTGTATAATCTGTCTGAGATCCAATATAATATGTTTGAATTATTTGTTCCGATAAACTGTTAATGCACGCTTCTGATGTATCATGATTGTGGATTGTTAGTTGTTAGTTTATGCATAGATTAGTTATTGCTCACTAAGCTATATGCTTAGCACAGTGGATTTACCCTGTGTAGGTTTAGAGAGAAGGACATAAGGACTGGGACAAATCAAACGTAATGGCCAATGGAGTTTGAGTCTAGTTTTGTTAAAAATTTTTTTTTGGAGTTTGTTTTTGGCTTGTCTTTGATGTATATGACTTTGGATTTATTTGAAGGTTTGTAATAACCTT
>JANSVA010114585.1:0-10079 GCA_025504915.1 Erythroxylum reticulatum
TATTTTCTATTTAAAGACCACAAAAATAGTTTCACCCATCTTAATCATTTGATTACCTCTTAACTTTCACTTATTGGTTCACAATTCCTTAAGGAATTTTATATACCTCAGCACTTGCTTGATCACATATAATAGGGGATATTCAACTCAATCTTTTGAAAAGACTCCAAGATTTCCTTATTATCCTTCTTATTTGACTTTGCTGACCTGTTATGGAAAGGTGGAGGATTAGTCTTAATACCAATTAGGAATTCAGCATTTACCTTTAAGCTAGAAGTTATATCCCTTTCTCCTTCAAGCTCCTTCTCTATTTCTTCTTCATTAACCATCCTTTGTGTAATCCTCAAGCATCCTACCACTCCTCAAGGTGATTGCACTAACATTTTTCATATTTGTGTCAGGTTGTGATGGCATTTTCCCTCCTCTTTAGGCTTTAGGATGAATGATAGCCATTTCCATCTGGCTCATTTGGTTCTGTAGGTTTTGACTGCTAGACTTTGTTTCCTGAAAGTTAGATATAGTCTACTACTAAAACTACTGCAAATCCTGTTGGATTTGTAAGTTGTCATTTGCAAGAGACTTAACTATATCTTCCAAAGACGTTCTTAAGGTAGACGAGGGGGTTTGTGGTTTAGATGAAAATTTTTGTGCACCCTATGACCTATTTGGAACTGATTTTGCTATTTATTCCTTCTATAACTCAAGTCTGGATGATCTCCACAACATTTGTTATATGACTAGGAATGCAGTTTGTATTGGTTGGAAAATTTCTCCCCACAACATTAACATACTCCATACTTTCCTTGTGAAAAGTTAGACACCCATCTGTTAGATGGTTCACATTTGCACATATACCACAAGCTTTTACCTGTGCTTGTCCTACAACAATTTGCCTAACAAAGGATGTTAGTTAATCTAAAGGATGTTCTATAAATGAATTATTTATCTCATTTACTCGATGAACATTATTGTGAGTACCAAATTGTTAAATGTTAGTAGTTAAGCACTCGATTAAAATTTTGGCCTCCATGGGTGAGGGTAGCTAGCATACAATTTCTTGAAGCATTCTCAATACTTGTAAAGCGATTCTCCATGACGTTGCTTTACCCATCAATTATCTTTCCTTATGTTGGATATCTTTGATGCTGAAAAGTTTTTCTCCAAAAGTAGCCTCTTCATTTCAATCCATATACTAATGCTCCTAGCTGGCAAATCAAACGACCAGTCTTTTACTACATCCTTCAATGAAAATGGAAAGGGTCTCAACATAATCTATTCTTCTTTTACCATGGAGGTTTCATAATAAGACAAAAACATAAAAATTGGCAAAAGATGGATTAAGCTAGACTTAAGCTCAAAAGTAATGTGTTGAACAAAATTTGGAAAAGTGATGCATAAAGGCCTTTAAGACAAATCTTGGGCAACAAACTCTCTTAAAGTTATTTGATTGACCACTACTTCCTCAAGTTCAATTCCTTGTTGTATTCCCAGAGTTGTTTTTGGTTTCACTATGTAACCTTTGCAGTGTCCTTTTGATCTCAGGATCAAATTGTATGGGTTCTTAATGAGGATATCTTGTCATTAGCATACACAAACACTAAAAAAAAAAGAAAAGATTAAGAAACAGATGTAAAAACTAATTATAAATAAACATGTACAAAACACCAATTAAAATCAAAAACTAAAACTAAATTACTACATTCCCCGAAAATAGTGCCACAATTCTTGATATGTGTCGAACACACCATAAAATAAAACATTACTCTACACAACTAAATTTATAATAGTTGTGATTAAGGATCATATCCACAGAGAGTGTTTGTATAACTTTTATAATTATTAAACTGGTGTTTAGGATATGAGGGGTTTGGTTGAAAATGATAAACAAAATAAAGTGAAATTAAATTAGTAAAGTAAATCAAATCAATCAATCAAAAAAGTGATAATATTGATGAATGAGATTAGAATTTGGTTCTCAAATCAATCTCAGCACACATATAATTAAGCATACTTGATTGTCAAGTTTTTCTTGTACCTCTCTCAAAAACTGTTAATCATAGATTAACAATAAGCTCTATTAACCCTAGCTTTCCTTTAGGTCATATCTAATCAAAATAAGCTCTTTGATTAACCTTAGCTATTAAAGAACCTAAAATGAGCACTTTAGATTTATTTGGATAGTCAGATTAAGAGCTAGGAAAATGAATAGATCTAAGCAATAACCACTCAAGCTTGGGTCTTTTAACCTATGTTATATTATCCCTAACGATTCACCACCATTAGTTACCACAAATAAATCAGGGTAATAATGATTACACAATGTAATCTAGATTCTAGAAATGGTACCATATATAAATAATCTATTAAGAATGAGAACATTAATCATCCAGTCATAAATACCCAAAATATTAAGCATAAAGTAATATAAACAATTTCTAAGGGAAGATAACAATATAAGATGAACAGATGCCCAAATATGTTCTTTAGCGTCAATTTCCCTTTCAAAGTGGAAGGAAGAAGTCTAGATGTCCATAGATCTCAAAGAAGTAAAAGTTATGACCACTTTTATGCTTTTAAAATGATTCATACCTTGTTTAACCGCTTGAATGTCTATTTATAACAAAAATTACGATTCTGGGAGATACAAAATTCCATGTATCCAATCATTTATATCAAAATTTGCCTAATTTAAGGATATACACAACCATGTATCTCACTTACATGGACATATAAGTATATACACAGTCATGTAGGTTGAAGGTTGTGTGCTATTTTTACTCTTCTACACTTTTCTAGTAAGTTATATAGTTTCATGCATAACCGTTTAAGTTGCAATAGCTTCTTTTCTTTCATTTTCTTATCCCATCTTCACCCTAATTCTTCTCCTTCTTTTTCCATAAAGGCAAATAAGGTTGAACATCAAAAGGATTCCTACAAAGATGTTCTTCTAGCTTATTTTAGTTCTTGTGCTTCTAACTTGTACCTAAAACCAATTGTGAACCAAAATGAGTATTTTAAGCACTTCATAACGTTAACTAATGAGCATTACAGAGTAAATATATAATCAATCAAGCATTCATCATTATACTTCAACTTTGAAAGCTATCCTAAAAAAGAGGGAATTATTGAGGAATGAATTTGTCTATCTTATCAGAGATGGGAAGTAAACTAGTTTTTGTTTGAAAATTGGATCTCTAATGGTCCTTTATATAACCTGCAAGAAATGGAATACCTTAAATCTGTCATTGGTATAAGAGTGATAATAGTTGATGAACTAAACAATAAACATATCTTCATGCTTAGTTATATTCAGAGGTCTATTTGTGAGGAGATTACTCAAACTAGTTTGACTGGAGGGGAAGATTGCATCATTTAGAAGAATTTTATAAATGGAAAATTTACAAATTAATCCTGCAGGAAGATTCTCTAAGAATCCAATAGAAGGATACCTTAGTACCACATTGTATGGCACATGCATTTTCATCCATAGGCCTTGATCACTTTATATTTAGATATGAAGGATAAGCTGCCCACTATAGATAAGTTAAAGAAATAGGAATGTTGAAGAAATTCTTTAACATTCCTAATAAATACATTCTTTGTCAAAGGGATAAGGAAAGAACCAATCACCTATTTTTTCAATATACATTTGTTAATACTTTCTAGAGACATGTGCTGCACAAATGTTATATTTAGATTGCTCCTAAAGATTGGGGTTTTATAAAGTCATTGTGTGGTGCAATTAAGCACCATAACTTCATAATTTAATGGACTTTCTACCTAGCTATATCCTATCATGTTAAATTGATTTGGGATGAGAGAAATGCTCGAATTTTACAAAATAGAAGTCTAATAAAAGAACAATTAAGTAACAAATCTATTATACTAATTAGAGGCTATATAAGCTTATACAAGGCCAAATTTCATAATGAAGTCTATTGTACTATAATGTGGAATATGTAGGATTTTAAATGTCTAAAAAATGTTGTAACTAGGAATACATTATAGGCTTTCATTTGCTTGGTTATCTCAAGTATGACTCTTTGTAGCTATTTTGTAACTGATGCTTGCCTTTCATGGCTTAATTCATTATTATTTTCTAACAAAATGTAGCTAAAAATTGAATATTAGTTGATGTTAGTGGGAAAAAATTTCGTGTTAAATGATTGACAACAAAAATAAATCATAGCCAATAGTTTTTTACTATATTTTTCTCTTTGTAGGTATATAGGATTATCTACGTTTTCTTATAACGTAGATGTTATTTGCTACATTTTTCATAATGTAGACAAATGTTATTTACTATGTTTTTTATAATGTAACAAAATGTTATTTGCAATGTTTTTAATAATAGCATAATAGGTTATTTGTTATGTTTGTAATCTCTAATATTGAACAATATGTCTTGTATATAATGTATCAACATGGTTTTTATTATGCATTATTTGCTTATTATTATAAAATTAAAATGTAGAAAAATATTAATTTGAAATATCGAGCATTATATATAAAAAGTAAAATTATATAAATATCATTAAATTATACCAATAAAAAGAATACAACATTAAAGGATGATCATTTATTCCTATACAAGATATTAATGACAACTTGAGAAATTATTATGGAAAAAATAATAAATAAAGAGATCTCTTGACAAATTACAATATGTCTGACATACTAAAAAATATGCTTAGATTACAAAAATGTTAAAGCATAACCTGATTGACTGCCTAATGTTATCCAAACCTATAAATGTGAAATCATCCAAAAAGGTTAGTTAAAATCAACTAAAAATATTATGAGAGTATTTATACACTAAGTATTTAGTTCTGATTAAAGCAAATGTCGTATAACTTTACCATTTACAACATAATCACTTATCATTTGAATCTTCATCTATTCCTGTAATTTAAAAATAAATGTATTAAAATTAAATTATAGTACATAAGAGAAGTGTAACACGCCCTATACAGAACCTATAACCATCCACATACATAGCAACCAAATTCCTGTACATGCATTCTAGGTATACAACTCTATTCAATGCTATACATATACACATTACAAAAGTACCTAATGCTTAACATCATCATTTAAAGTAGTAATACATCTTTACATTTATATGGTACTCCAAAAGAAAACGTACAATTTCCTCTCTTCATTACATGTGCAATCATTTGTAACTAAAAGCACATTCCAAAAGTACTTTTTATTCTATCTATTGGTCTTGACCCTTGTAGATATTCCCTATACCTCACTCCTATGACTTGGACTTACAAGGATTAACACTCATGCTAAGCTTGAAAGCTTAGTGAGAAAAACACTTAGTTTGGATGACCACTCTTAGCAGTCATTCGCCAAACATTCATATTTAGAAATATCATAATTCATATACCATAAATTCACACTTACAAACAAAACATTGATATTCAATGCTCATGTAAACAATGATGGCATACTTAAGCAAAGTATATAACTCAAATATGCATCAACATATTATCCATAAATAAAAAATCCACATTTATAAGCCAAATATTGATATTCAACGCTCATTGATACAAATTATTAATACAAATGCCAATGCTCATTCATATACTGATTATTTATGTTGTCATGTTGTATTCCTTATTTATGACTGTTAAGTTTCCTTTCTGTGTTAAACCTGCATATAACTATGGGTGTGGATAACAGGTGTTGTGGATATCCGAAGATAGCAAACTGTGGATACCTGAAGGAATGAAACTGTGGACACCGGTGGTGTCAAACTATAGTAGTTGCGTTGTAACCTTATAGGTGTTCCCATTTATCCACCACCAAGACAATTGAGCAGGCACTGTAACATTTCCTTTAACCATTTTCTAATTTTAAAAATCATATATTGACAAGTCATATGATATACATTTCAAGTCACAAAATATGTATTTGTGTTCATACATGTAATTCATAAAGGTGTCAAAATCACACTTGTATAATCATACTATACATATATAAGTGATAAATATGCATACAAATCATTTATGTACGTAAGTTTTCTTTGGAATGTGTTATGCTCAATCTTAAATTCCAATTTTTAGTCTCCCAATTTGCATGTGGTAAGTCCTATTTCATTTATTTCTATGTGTTCAAAAAGTTTAATGCACATTTAAAAAGATTCGGTAAAAAAATCAGAAACAAAAACAATGTCACGGTTGTGACAGACACTCTCTCCATTCATACCACCATTTATTCCTTAATATGCATACATAAAAAGTCAGAAATGGGTTTTGAGGTCTTCTAGAAAATTTTTCCCCCATGTCTATAGTTTCTATATCACTAATAATCAGACCATTTGGACTTCTAAATCATGAGATATAAGAAAATATTACAAGCTTCTCCAAAACGGGGGCAACATCTGGTCACCTTTTTCGAACTCAATTTCTAAGATCATTAAGCCAGAATTAAGTCATAGTCCCTTATAGCGATATTTAGGTCTATGTCTTGGGTTTAATATGCAACTAAAATCTCACAATTTGAGGATCATTAGGCTGAGTTATAACTCAAACTATGCGACTGAGTTAAACAAGCCTAGACAGAATTCCACTACACAATACTCTATTGTCATATTCAACCAATTCTATCCAAGATAACACCAAAGAAGAATACTAGAAACAATTAAACATCCAAAGCAATCTTTATATCCATTCAATTAGACACAAATACAGAAATAAACTAAGTGAAGTCCCAAACCTAAAAATTGACAAAGTAGGTCTTCTATTGTCTTTCCTTCCCTTCCTATTTGGCTTTGCTTGATCCCCAACTAAAAACACCAAAAATTTACCTCTAAATCCCACTTCCATCCTTATAATTTCATTCCTTCATAAGAAAAGTAAGAAGAGATAAAGGTGAAGAGAAAATCCCTAACTTTTACCTTGATTTCCACCTCAGATTGGCTTGATTTCTTACGTGAAAAATGATGGGATAAAGAAGGTGAAATGGAGAGGAGAAAGATTTGAACTTAGAACCCACAAAATGTTGTGCATCTCCCCTCTCCATATCCCCATTCCAAAACTTTCAAGACTCACACATATGCTAAATTCCTATTAGACACGCATGCTTTATTATTATTGGTCACATATGCCTTAATCCGATTAATCTATGTGTTAACTTTAGAAAATTGCATATTGTTCCTTCTTCTTCCCTTAATTCCCACATTGGCCTACAATATTATCAATTAATTTCATTCCCTATCTCTTAATTTTCTAATGTAATAAATTTCATGCAATTTGGCTAATTATTCCAGGAGTTATTCTCAAA
The DNA here is from genome assembly GCA_025504915.1 of Erythroxylum reticulatum. Taxonomy (NCBI): domain Eukaryota; kingdom Viridiplantae; phylum Streptophyta; class Magnoliopsida; order Malpighiales; family Erythroxylaceae; genus Erythroxylum; species Erythroxylum reticulatum. The sequence goes on from JANSVA010114585.1 coordinate 7,294, forward strand.
ACACTATAGTTATACTCAAAACACTACAGGCTGTTCGAAAACAGGGACAACATCCATAACTCAACTTCAAGACAGAATTCAAAACTCTTAGCGGTAGAATCAGATTTCAGTTCCTTCATGAAAGTTTTAGACCTATATCTCTAGTTTAATCTCCAATTTGGAGATGTAAAGGCTAAGATATGGTCAAATTACTAAAATCTATTCCTTGGAACCTATCCACTTAGTAAGGTACACATCCCAAATCAACTAACTTCATTCTTATCATGCAAAAACAACACAAAAATACATCCAATTTAACCAAAAACATCCCATTTACTTATCAAATACTTCTTTTATCAATTCCCCTCACATTACATTCATAAATCCAAGAAAAAATATTAAAAATCTCTATACATATTTTACATATAAGTATGTATGTCCATGCTAAAGCTAACAAATTATCCATTTACTCTTGTCTTTTATATTAAGTACCATTATATCTCTTACTATACTTAGATGTACTTAATTCATTATGTTCACTTCTTAATATACCCTAGAAATGCTATAATACTTCCAAGGTATATGTTGGGCGTTACAAGAAGTGATATAAAAAGTATAGGAGATAGAATTAAAACCATTTCTTTCATCTTCATTTCCATCATAATTAGAGCCGAGTAATCTTTTGAATAACATACATATTTTGCTAATTTAACTGGTGTTTTTTGTCCCCTGATTACTTTAGCTTATAATGCAGTCTGAACCTTGTTATTTTCCTTTTAAAGTGTTCAATGATTGTTTTATATATTGAGGTTGAAATATTTACCTTAGGGTCATGTCCAAGGCCTTTTATATAGTCAAAATGAGTATTGAGTACTATATCATAAATATCTTCTGCACTGTACTCATTCCCCTCAGACATAGACTTATATAATAACTCTTACATCTTTATCCAAAAAAAGAGAAATATTAATATTCAATCCATATATTACTACTTACTAATATATTAATAAATAAACAAAAATATTGAACAAAATTTTATACCTATATAGTTGTTTTCTATTTCTTCTGACACCCATCATTTACCTTCCTTATAGTGAGTGACTTTATATAGTATAATCATATCACACTCCTGTCCATATAGTTCCTTCTCACTACATTTTATGAAATAAAAATCCAAAGCACAATAAATAATGTAGTGCTTATTGATTTAAGTATAATTTGCAAACATAGATCTTGCATATTCATTAAATCATTTAATAAGATTCATGCAAGCAAATATAAAGTCAAACTAAAACAAACATGAACTTTTAGGTCAGCCCAATAGTCACATAAACTATTCCAATTTTTTTCATACATTCGTTCGACAATATGGCTTCATGCCTCCACATAAGAAGGAAAATATTTATAATACTTATGCAACTTGAAATGGGGATCCCTGGTCCTTTGTTTTGATAATGAAGTACCACAGTTTGAAACATTTAAGATCCTATTATCCACAATATTCAATTTCAACTTTGAAAAATAAGTAAAAATGTAATTAAACTTAAAATAATTAAAGCAATATTGCAATGTTAAAGATCTTATATAATTACTGCAAATTTTTTGCAAAGCATTTTCAAGAAAATTGCCTTCTTTGAATTCTTTAATATTTTACAGACAAGGTAATTATGTTCTCACAACAATCCATAAGTCACTTGACAATTTTGTATAATGGACCACGTCTATACGATGACCTTATGATAGTCGTAGATTGCATAATGTTTTATGGGTAGCTTAGGATGTGATTAGTGGTTAAATTTAATCAAGTTGTGTGTGTTTAGGTTAAAATTCTATTAGTTTGGTTAAGTGTTTGTGTTTTGTGGGTTAGAACACGTGTTTGAGCTCCATTTTATGTTTTTGAGGTGTCATCACATGTTTGGTAGTGTTTCAAGGCAAACATAAAAGAATTGAGGAGATTCGAAAAAGACCCGGAGCTGAACCCAAGCCCACAATCATGGCTAATTTTCCACGATTGTAACAGAAGGGGAAATAAGGTGCCATAGTGCCACGATTGTGGCTTGTGTAACAGACAGTGCGCTTCGACCTTCTAAACTTCATTTTTTTGGGACATTTTGGACCTTTAGAACAAGGGAAAAGCCCCAGAGTTGCCTTAATTAGAAAAGACTATGAGAAGAAAAGAAGAGACAGAAAAGGAAGCCTCAAATCTTGCCACTTTTAGGAGAAAGATAAGGAAGAAGAAGAAGGAAGAGAGAGAAGAAGAGAGAGAGAAAGGTGAAGCTTTAATCAATCCTTCAACCTCCATGTTCCAAGTTGTATTTTCTTTCTTTCCATCTTTTATTTCATGTATATGATGTATGAAATGGGATTGATGATTATGAATCTTAGTTTAAGGATGTTCTAACTTCTTTTAGGGATTTAAACTTGATCCAATGTTAATATAATCATTTTTGTGCTATTGTGATTAGGTGTTGTGATTGATTACTGTAGCTTCATACTTTGGCAATAAACTGAGAGGGTGAATCAAATGTAAAATGATTAGGTTAGGTTAATGAGAGTTAAGCAATCCAATACCCTGATGAATGGAAGGGGGATAAAGGTTAAAGAACCTAAGATAGGAAAGAGGAGAAGCTAATACATAAGAGAAGAAGGTTTATGAGAAAGTGCAATAGAATAAAGATAAAGAAAAATGGAAAGAAACATATTATGAGATAAAGAAAAAAGTTGTCAAGAAGTACAAACCATCACTTTCATACCTGAGCAAACTCTAAAAGGATCGAAATAAAGATCAATTTGGCAAAAATTTAAAG
>JANSVA010114656.1:0-10077 GCA_025504915.1 Erythroxylum reticulatum
AGTATGACCGCATATTTCCACGGTCATTGCTACGGCCCCGATCTGGTATCCAAACGGTGCCGATCTTGGGGGCAAGACTATAGTCGGAAAGATATATTACACTTGCAAGTGTGTGACCATATAGGTTCATCACTAAGACAGTAGTAATTAATCCAATTAATTACTAATCAGGGTGGGCATCTAAAAACACTCCTCAATGACCGAATAGTGTGAAGTAACAACTTTACAAAGACGAAACCTGATTAAGGATAATGTGTTATTACTTTCTACCACTACAACTTCGGATTATCCTAAGGTATGGTTTAACTGTCAATCCCTATTAGATAACCAACTATGTTACATGTATATCATTAATGATTGGTGGATAACTTAGAAAACTCCTTTTCCTCACTCATTCAATCTCCCTAGACAAGGTCTTGAAACAATCATTAAGATCAATGACAACATAGAGTTCAAACTCATTAACTAGAGTCGATGGATCCCTTCTTAGCTCACCACTAATCAAATAGGTACTTAATTATATCCAATAATCATTTAACTAGCATTTTTACATACTAGGTGTTCAACATCAAAACATAATAAGTGACATATTTATTTATTACTATGATGATTTCAGGTCAAAGGAAAAACATAGATTTAAATCCTTATGAGAATATTCTACTTAATAGTTCATAGGTAATATTAACCACTGAGAATTCTCAGTTTGGTCAGTTCAATGATCATATCTCCATATGCATCATCCATATATGTAACTTAGTAAAGATAATATTACATACATATTGATCTAACGGGATCATTAAAGTCCTTATTTGATGATCCTATCATCAAAAACACTTTCAGATTAAACCAAGGATTTGACTCTCAATATCACAATCTCCATTATGATGGCAAGTGTACAAATTTAATTAAGGACTTATCATACTAGAATAATAAACAATAAACGTACTATGATAATAAAATCATTTGCCATGTTATTAATCAAAATTAATAATCACAAAACTAAGGTGTTCAATATATTACATAATGATTGGATTATGGGCATAATTCCAACAATCTCCCACTTGACTTAGACCCAATCAATCATGAACTTCAATCCTATCTTCCACTTATGCTTATCAAACTCCTTTGATCCAAGCCCTTTATTGAAGGGATCTGTAACATTATCCTTTCCTTCAACCTTTTGAATTTGAACGTCCTCATGCCCAACAATTTCTCTAATCAGATGAAACTTTTGCAGAATATGTTTGGATCTTTAGTGTGACCTTGGTTCCTTAGCTTGTGCAATAGCACCGGTATTGTCACACAATAAAGGAACATCTTCCTTTATCAAAGAAAACACACAAAGTTCAATTAAGAACTTTTTCACCTTCATAGCTGCATCATATGTAGCTATGTATTCTGCTTCAGTAACTGAATTAACTACAGTAGCTTGCTGGGAACTTTTACAACTCACTGCTCCTCTATTCAAGGTGAAAATATAACCAATGGTAGATTTGCTACCATCCTTATCTGAGGCAAATCTAGCATCAATATAGCCTGTTAGCCTTAATTTATAATCTCTATATAAAAGCATTGGTCCTTAGTTCTTCTCAAGTACTTAAGGATGGTTTTAACCACTTTCCAATGTTCTTCACTAGGTTACCTTAATACCTGCTCGCTATTCCTATCGCGTAGGCTACATCAGGTCTTGTACATGTCATGGTTTATATGATAACTCCCACTGTGCTGGCATATGGGACCCTACTTATGTGCTCTCTTTCTTTTAGGGTTTTAAGACAATTCTCCCTACTAAGAGAAATTCCTGTGCCTATCAGTAAATAACCTTTTCTGGAAATTTCCATGTGATACCTTTTTAAGATAGTATCAATGTACATGGATTGAGAGAGCCCTGGTAGCTTCCTTGATCTATCTTTATAGATTTTGATTCCAAGAATACAAGCTGATTCTCTCAAATCCTTCATGGAGAAATGGTCCGATAACCAAATCTTTGTCTTTTGCATGGCTAGTACATCATTTCCTATTAGCAATATGACATCTACATATAGCACTGGGAAAATAACTATGCTCCTACTAACCTTCTTGTACACACATGACTCTTCTTCTCATCTAACAAATTGAACTTTGTGATTATTATATTGAAGCGAATATTCCAACTTCGTAAAGCTTGCTTCAATCTATAAATGAATCTTTGTAGCTTACGTATTTTATTAGGAGCAAATGGCAATGCGAAACCTTCAAACTGAGTCATATAGACATCTTCCTTAAGCTTTTCATTAAGAAACATTGTTTCACATCTACTTGCCATATCTCATAATCATAATATGTAGCTATAGCAAGTAGAATCTGAATAGATTTGAGCATTACCACAAGGGAAAAAGTTTCATCATAATCAATATCTACCTTTTGATTATATCCTTTGACAACAAGATGGGCTTTATAGGTTTCAACCTTCTCATCTACTCCAATTTTTTCTTAAGTACCCATTTACATCCTATAGGTTTTATATCCTTTGAGGGATAACCAAAGTCCATACTTTGTTGATTCTCATGGATTTTAACTTGCATTCCATGGCCTTAAACCACATCTCACGATCTAGACTTGCCATAGCCTCTTCGTAAGTCTTAGGGTCATCATCAATATGATTATCCTCGTCACCTTGCACTGTTAAGTTTAATCTATCTAATGCATGACGATCCCTAATAGACCTTCTTAGAGGCTTAAGTTCAATAGGTTCTTCCCCTACTTGATCTTGATGTTGCACTGGTTCTTGGATAGGTTTATTAACCAATTCATTCTCCTTAATGGTTGAGGCTAGTACCCTATATGTTAATTTCAAGACATCAAGTTAAGGCAGCTCAATATGAATTTGATGCTCTTGAGCTTGTGTTGATTCGTCATAATCTTGAATTTCATCAAAATAAACTCAAAATACATTTTTATTAAAACAAGACTCAGGCTCAATTAGCCATTGCGGTTACTCATCCCAGTCTTTATAATCCTCACGTTGAAGCTACACAAGACAAATCCACCGTGTTAAGCATATAGCTTAGTGAGTAATAACTAATCTGTACATAAACTGACAACTAATTACACAGAATTATGATATAACAGAAGCATCCATTAACAATTTATCAAAACGAACAATTCAAACATAATGTATCTCAGAATATATTGTACAAAAAACAGAACTGAATATTAAAAGAGGGTATAACCCTTCAGAATCTAAACATAATATCTTTGTTTAGATAAAAAATTCAAAAATATTTTAGAATAAAAAAATTAGATGACTATTAATCCATTTACATAAGCGGGTAATGGGATTTACACAAGAGAGACCGGAGTCTCAACATTGAAGTGCCTAGCAAAGACAAAAGTCTCGACACTAAAGTGCTACAGGAGAGACAACAGTATCAGCACTGAAGTTCCATAAGAGAGGAAAAAGTATCGGCACCGAAGTGTCAAAGGGGAGATAAAAGTATCAGCACCGAAGTGTCAAAAGGGAGATAAAAGTATCAGCACCGAAGTGCTACAGGGGAGACAAAAGTCTCATTTATAAATCCATTTTACCCAGAAAAATGTCATGAACCGGAGTCTCAACATCGAAGTGCCTAGCAAAGACAAAAGGCTCGACATTAAAGTGCTACAGGAGAGACAACAGTATCAGCACTGAAGTGCCATAAGAGAGAAAAAAGTATCGGCACCGAAATGTCAAAGGGGAGATAAAAGTATCAGCACCGAAGTGCCACAGGGGAGACAAAAGTCTCATTTATAAATCCATTTTACCCAAAAAAATGTCATGAATGCATATACAATAATTTGTCTGTGTCAAAATTCATAAGCACATAACGACAAAATACTCAATTATGCTAGCCTATCCAAAGAATAGTCAGGACAAACAGGTAGAAAATGAGCAGATTTGGTAAACTTATCCACAATTACCTATACATAATCATGTTTTCTTTGAGTTAGAGGGAATTTAATAACAAAGTCCATGGTAATGCTATCCCATTTCCATTGAGGAATAGAAATAGGATGTAATAAACTAGATAGAACCTGGTGCTCAACTTTAACCTATAGACACATCAGACATTTAGCTACATAATCCACAATATCTCGCTTCATACCTGACCACTAGTAATGCTGCTTCAGATCCTGATACATCTTGTTTCTACCAGGATGTATGGTAAATACTATATTATGAGCCTCGAATAATAGCTTTTTTTCAATCAATAGCTGGCACACACAACCGATCTTTATAATACAATTCTCCATCTCCTTGCATAGAAAAATCATGCTGTTTACCTCCCTAAGGAGGCAAAATAAGTTTTTGTAACTTATTATCGACTCTCCAAGCATCACAAATCTATTGTCTCAAAGTAGGCCTTACTTTCAACTAAGCTGTTAAAGCTCCATCAGATACAAGTTCTCATTCACCCTGTTTAATTGATAATGTTGAAATTGTCTTCCGACTTAAGGCATCAGCCACGACATTAGCTTTCCCGGATGGTAGTCCACAATACAATCATAGTCTTTAAAAAGTTCCAACCAATGTTGTTGTCTCAGATTGAGTTCTTTCTAGGTAAGCAGATATTTTAGACTCTTATAATCTATGAAAATTCTACATCTTTCACCATATAAGTAATGCTGCCAAATTTTTAAGGAAAATACTACTGCAGTAAATTCCAGGTTATGCGTAGGCTAATTCTGTGCATGAGACTTTAGTTGCCTAGAGGCATAAGCAACTACTTGTCCATCCTGCATCAAAACACAACCCAAACCATTTCTCAATGCATCAGTATACATAACATACTCTATACTAGAAGTAGGTTGAACTAATACAGGAGCTTCAGTAAGCATACTTTTTAATTGATTAAAACTACTCTGACATCTATCAGACCATTCATACTTCACCTTTCCATAAAGGGGATGCTATCACCGAAAACCCCTTCACAAATCGAAAGTAATAACCAGTCATACCTAAAAACCTTTTCACTTCTATCACAATTAATGGTGGTTTCAAGTTAACAATCACTTCTATCTTAGATCAACTCTAATTCCTTCAGAAGAGACAACAAACCCTGGAAATGATATCTCCTGAAGCCATAAATCACATTTATTCGTCTTAGCATAAAACTATTTTTGTTGTAGAGTCTGTTACACAATTCGAAGGTGCTCAGTATGATCATATTCATTCTTAGAATAGACCAAGATATCATTAATAAACACCACTACAAACTAATCTAGATACGGCCTGAATACTCTATTCATTAGATCCATAAATACTGCTAGAGCATTAGTTAATCCGAATGGCATTACTAAGAATTTGTAATGTCCATAACGGGTCCTAAATGCAGTTTTCAGTATATTCATATCCTTTACCCAAAGTTGATAGTATCCTAATCATAGATCGATCTTTGAAAACACTCCTACATCTTTCAACTAATCAAATAGGTCATCAATCCTTGGAAACGAATACTTATTCTTCACTGTGACTCTATTCAATTGCCTGTAATCAATGCACATCCGTAGTGTACCATCCTTCTTCTTAACAAACAATACTGGTGCTCCCACGATAATACACTGGGTTGAATAAACCCTTTATCCAGAAGCTCTTGTAACTGCACGTTCAACTCCTTCAATTCAGTAGGAGCCATTCTGTATGGCGCTCTAGATATATGATTTAAATAGACAATTCTACTTCCTGTTTAAGAGGAAGTCTAGGCAATTCCTCAGGAAATACCTATGGAAATTCATTCACTACAAGAATGTCAAGCAATTTACCACCCTCGTTATTAGAATCAAACACAAAAGGTAAATAAACTTCACATCCCTTCTTGAGGAGTTTTCAGGCCTGCATGGTATATACCAAATCTTCTAAGGAACTAATGTGGATGCCATGCAATACTATTATAGACTGATCCTACTTCCTAAACATAACTATTTCTGCACCACAATCTATTATTGCTTAATCTTTAGAATCCATACCTAGAATCAAATCAAATTCATGAAAAAGTACTACGATCAAATATGCTACATACTCATTTCTTTGGATCATAATAGGACAATTCCTATACATATGATTAACCAACACACTACTACCCAGAGGACTGGTTAGATGCTTGTCATACTCTAACTGATCGATAGACATTTCCTTATCAAACATTTCTCCACCATAAATAAGAATGAGTGGATCTAGGGTCAATCAATGCATGTATTTCAGAATTAAAGAGAGAAACAATACCAGCAATGACATCGGGTGCGCCCTAATCCTCACGAGCTTTTAGTGCATAAGCTTGAGCCGAAGTAGAAGGCATAACTAGTCGATTCACAGTTTTTGAGTGGGAACTCAGATTAGTTCTGTTCTAATTATATCCTCCTTGACCTCGACCTCATCCTCTATTCCTAGTAGATATATGGGAGACCTCCCTATTGGCTTGTGATGTCTGAGGTTGTTTGAGAGGGCAGTTGGCTATCAGGTGCTTAGTACTACCACAATGGAAACATACACCTATAGCCCTCCAATAAATACCCCAATGTTGTATAGAATAATAAGGGCACTCCCAGGCACTAGAACCTCAGCCCCTTGAGGAACCCCTAATAGAAACAGCTGACGAGGGAATGTTATGTCGCCGTCCCCTAATCATAGATCTCTGAGTATTTTCTGGTGCAGAGGAAGTGCCTTCCTAACTTTGTTTACCCGAAGACTGGCCTCCTCTAGTAAAGCCCCTTCGCTAACTCCTTTCTCTTCTAATCGTCTTATACCTCTCAATCTTCATAGCAACTTGTACTAATTGATGGTAAGTCACTTGTTGTAATAGAGTAAATGCTGCCAGATTCTCCTTGATAGAGTCATGCAATCCTCCTCGAACTGATGACATCAGAACTCTTCAATAAGTGCAGATTCAGGGACAAACTTACTAAGTCGATTAAATTCCCGGTTGTACTCAGCAATTGATAAATTCCTTTACTTCAGACTCAAAAATTGCCTCCACTTATCTTTCTGTAAGCCTCCATAATATATTTCACTTAGAACTCTTGGGTAAAGAAATCCCAAGTTAGAGGCACCAGTAGCTGAGGACTCTTCATAACGAACTTCCACTATTCGTAAGCTGCTCCCTACAGAAGGGAGATAGCACAGTGCACCATCTACTTTGCTAGACAACTGATCTCATCCAACACTATCTTCACCTTCTCAATCTAAAACTCAACCCTTTTAGATTCCTCCAGAGATATCCCAATAAATTCCTCCACTTCATACTTCCGCAGCTGATCAATTGGAGCCTTAGGTGTAGTCCTATGATGCAGTAACATCATCATATCTTGTGACAACTTAAATAAATCCTCTACCTGAGCTGGAGGAGGAGGTGGGACCTTAGCATATTCTCGATTGACCCTAGAGGGTCCAGATAAGGATGATTACTCTCAACAAACTCATCAACGGCTTCACAAGATCCATCCATTTTAATTCTATAAACAAAACATGGGGCACTATATTAGGCCAAAACACAACTTACACACTCATATAAAAGCAATAGTTAAGCGTTGGTTAAACCAGAATTGCCTAAACCATGCTCTAATACCAAAAAGTGTCCATAATTGCCTAAACCATGCTCTGATACCAAAAGGTGTAATGCCCAAATAGCTCCTTGGAGGATATATGGATGCCATATAAGACAATACAAACAAACCAAAACATTTCGTGGAAGCATAACATTCAAAATCTTCCATTGGAAGCAATTTAGAACAAGCATACATCATATTATATGCTGAACTTAAAACAAACTTGTTTCAAACCATAGAAACATTATATCACATAACCTTAAAACTAAAAATCAACTTGAAACATAGTTATTACAAAAACTTATAAAAATTCAGAGTCATACACTTTATATACAAGCAAAAATAAACTCAAAATACATTTTTATCAAAACAACACTCAGAATCCATTGCCCATTATGGTTGACTCATCCCAGTCTTTATAATCCTCGCACTGAAACTACACAGGGCAAATCCACCGTGCTAAGCATATAACTTATTAAGTAATAACTAATCTATACATAAACTGAGAATTAATTATACAGAATCATGATATAATAGAAGCATGCATTAATAGTTTATCAAAACTAACAATTCAGATATAATGTATCTCAGAACAGATTGTACAAAAAACAGAACTGAATATCAAAAGAGGGTATATCCCTTCAAAATCAGAACATAATATCTTTGTTTAGATTAAAAATTCACATATATTTCATAATACAAAGATTAGATGACTATTAACCCATTTATAGAAGCGGGCAATGAGACTTATACAGGGGAGACCAAAGTCTCGACATCGAAGTGTCCAGACCAGAAGAGAAAAAAGTCTTGGCATTGAAGTGCCACAGGAGAGACAAAAGTCTTAGCACCGAAGTGCCATAGGAGAGACAAAAGTATCATCACCAGAGTGCCACAGGAGAGACAAAAGTCTCATTTATAAATTCATTTTACCCGAAGAATTTCATGAATGCATATGCAATAATTTGTATGTGTCAAAATTCATAAGCACATAACGGCAAAATACTCAATTATGCAAAGCATAAAGTGCACTGAATTTCCTAAATTTTCTAACCCCTAACATGGGGTGTTATAGTAAGAATAAATGAGTTTATGTTCTATTTTTAGTATATTAATGTTATGAATGGGTTGGTTAATAAAAAGCATTATGATGATATCTTAAGATTTAATGATAGTGAAAAAGGAGCTAAAGAGTGATGATACGTGGATGAGGAAGTAAGCAGGAATATGTCATGTTTTTTAATATATGATGAACAATAGATCATGAGTTATGTTAAAGATGTTTTTGAGATTGGTTAGTAATGAAAATGATGTTTTAATGAGAATTGAAAATTGATGGATATAGAGATAAGTTTATGACTTTAATTTTGTGTATAAAATGAGTGCAAAAATGTGAATGAAAGAATGATATAAATGTGTTTTGGAGAGAATTTGGAATGAAGCTTGAATAATTGATCATTAGGTAGTGCACGATTGTGCACAAAAAAGATCGTGATAGAAAGGAAACATTAGGGTAGTGCACGATCGTGCACACGCATGATCGTGACAGAGAGGAAACCTCAAGGGAGTTCCATAATCATCCTTGACAAAAAAGGAATTATCAGGGAGTTGCATGATCGTGCACAAGCACAATCTTGATAGAGAGGAATATGAAGAAGTTGCACGATCTTGCATAAACAAAATTGTGACAGAGAGGCATTAATAGGAAGTGCACCATTGTGCACAAACACGATCGACTTTAAATTTGAACCACAAGCTCCTCACACATTGTTCTTCATCTCCACCAAATTTCATTTCCATATGAATTCACTAGGAGAGGATTGATAATTGATTTATTGATGATTTTATAATCATCAAGTGTATTTGAGCTATATACCTTAGTGCATGATTGAGTGATGAACTTAGCATAAATTTGTTTCATTGAAGTGTAAACCTAAGTTCAAATTAGACATATATTAGTTTTGAAGTATAAGTGAACATAAGATGTGAATTAACGAAAAATAGACATTATTGTCATTGAGTATGCATTGTACATAATCCATATATACATATGTGCATAAATGAGTACTTATACAATTGTGCAAAGTTGTGATGTGTGTAAATGCATGTTACATGATATAAAAAAGTAATTAGAGCGAAAACATCCAGATGTTGTCGAGACTTTAAGGCAATAGTTATCTAGAGCAAACTGCGAGTAACCTAGATGGTCTCACTATGATTAATTTTTTGTTTTAAATTCTTAATTAAATTATTATGTGAATGTGATTGTATTAATTCTAGACATTGACTATCCGAGGTGTTTGATACATGAATAACATATTAGAAGTGCTCATTGAATGTGAATTTGAATAAATAAGTGATTCTTAATGTCTATGTTGAATGTTGGACCAAGGTCCGATGACAAATATAAATGAGATTGTGATAGTGAATATGAATATGTAACGTTGAGCACATTTGATTAACTGAATACATGTGATGCTTTTTATTACATAAATGCATGATCAGATAAAGGTTGTTATG
>JANSVA010114667.1:0-10077 GCA_025504915.1 Erythroxylum reticulatum
ATTACTATCATAGCAATTCTAAACCATATATCAAAATCAACTCATAAGACTTTAATTATCTCTATGCATACAAAAACCACTTTATATTGTTACAATAAATTTTATCTTAATCTCCGACGTGAGATTCAATTATATACTGCAAAATCTCCAAATCCAAATGGTATAGATTTGTTTCCACCTTCATAATATCTAGGGTTTCCTCAAGTATTCAAAATATTCTTCTGAACTATTCAAATACATTCAATATCTCATCCATGGTCACCATCACTAATTGATCTGATTTTGTTTGGATCACTTAAATTTTCAATTTCATGATACTATCGGAGGCATTGATAACTCCAATAGATATAACCCAAATTTCCTTGTGTCCATAATTTGTTCTCTTAATTCTTTAAGTATCTAATTCCTTAATGAGGTAGTATTCTCTTATAATAATTTTAGTATCCAAATTAAGTTATTTTCTCGAATGATTTTCTCAATTCATTAAATTTTCCCTAGTTTTTCACATTGATTTATTCTAATGTTTGTTCATTCATACTAGTTTCTCCACGCATTTCAACTTATTTACAACCATAACTTCCTGTGTTGGTAACACATTCATCAGATATAATTTGTGTCTCCTGAACATATTGACATAGAATATAATGTGGACCTATATTCTCCTCATATTAGAAATGGTGTCACTTTAAACTTAAAATCCACTCACATAGTTGGAACTTTACATCAAACAAAATGCATACACTCTTAGTAGCATATTCTACCTCCAATATTCACATTTGATTCATTACATATTCATTTCTGATTTATTCCTTCATTGATCATTCTTAAGAATAAACTACTCGATTTGCTTAATCTAATTCAATGAAATTCTTCTCTGAAAGAAGATTTCTTATTCCTAACATCTATATTATCTATATAACTCTCATCAATCCACTGTTTCCATCACTATTCATCAAACATTCTTAGTACCTCAAGGAGGCCAATTTCTATGGTCTCTGACAAGGTCGTAATGTCCAGATTACCAAAACCCAATGAAGTAGCAGACATCATTATTGTCACACATGCTTAGGAGTGTATCATCAAGGTCATCCCATTCTATCCCGAGATTTACTTTTGACAAGTCATCAATTATCTAGAAATAGTAATGCTTTGATCTCAATTTGTCCGAAACAATATTTCCCTCTTTATCCTTGACACGATTGGGGTTTCCTCGCATTGACATATACTAACATCAACTTTACTCCAATTCTCTTGGATTAACCTCTTCTAGTGTTACACCAATTCATAATGATTCAACTACCATATTGGGTGCCTTAGCTCTTCTCATTTGATTCATCATCTTTCTCTCCATCTCATTTTTATCTCATCTTCCTATTGTCATTTATTTCATCTCCCTTATGTATATTCTCAATTAATTCCTAATTATAGGGGAATAAACATTATCGATATAAGAGTTTATGATTCAGTATGAGAATATATTTGTGGAATGTTTTTCCTGAATGATTTTCTCAATTCATTAAATTTTCTCTAATTTTTCACATAGATTTATTCTAAGGTCTGTTTATTTATACTAGTTTCTCCACATATTTCAATATTTTCGCAATCATAACTTCCTTTGTTGGTAACACATTCATCAGATCTAATTTGCGTCTCTCAAACATATTTACACATAATATACTGTGGACCTATATTATCCTCACATTTGCAATAGTGTCATGTCGAATTTAAAATCCACTCACATAGTTGGATGCTTTACATTAAACAAAATGCCTACACTCTCAGTAGCATATTCTACCTCCAATGTTCACCTTTGATTCATTACATAATCATTTATGATTTATTCCTTCATTGATCATTCTTAAGAATAAACTACTCGACCTGCTTAATCTAATTCGGTGAAATTCTTCTCCAAAAGAAGATTTCTTATTCCCATCATCTATATTATTGATATAACTCTTATCAATCCACTGTTTCCATCATTATTCATCAGACATTCTTAGTACCCTAAGAAGGTCAATTTCTATGGTCTCTAACAAGGTTGTAATGTTCAGGTTACCAAAACCCAATGAAATAGTAGACATCATTATTTTCACACATGCTTAAGTGTGCATCATCAAGGTCATCCTATTCTATCCCGAGATTTACTTTTGACAGGTCACCAATTATCTAGCAGTAGTAATACTTTGATCTCAATTTGTCCGAAACAATATTTCTCTCTTTATCCTTGCCACAATTGGGGTTTCCTCGCATTGACATATACTAACATCAACTTTACTCCAATTATCTAGTATTAACCTCTTCCAGTGTTACACTAGGTTAGAATGATTCAATTACCATATTAGGTGCCTTAGCTCTTCTCATTTGATTCATCATGTTTCTCTTCATGTCATTTTTATCTCATCTTCCTATTGTCATTTATTTCATCTCCCATATGTATATTCTCAATCAATTCCTAATTATAGGGGCATAACCATTATCGATATAAGAGTTTATGATTCAGTATGAGAATATATCTGTGGAATGGTTTTCCCGAATGATTTTCTCAATTCATTAAATTTTCCTTAATTTTTCACATGGATTTATTCTAATGTCAGTTCATTCATACTAGTTTCTCCACATATTTTAATTTTTTTTAATCATAACTTCTTGTATTGGAAACACATTCATCAGATATAATTTGCATCTCTCGAACATATTTACACAGAATATAATGTGGACCTATATTCTCCTCACATTTGCAATAGTGTCACCTTGAATTTAAAATCCACTCACATAGTTGGATACTTTATATCAAACATAATGCATAGACTCTTAGTAGCATATTCTACCTCCAATGTTCACCTTTGATTTATTACATATTCATTTCTGATTTATTCCTTCATCGATCATTCTTAAGAATAAACTACTTGATCCGCTTAATCTAATTCGATGAAATTCTTCTCCGAAAGAAGATTTCTTATTCCCAACATCTATATTATTTATATAACTCTTATTAATCCACTATTTCCATCACTATTCATCAAACATTCTTAGTACCTCATGAAGGTCAATTTCTATGGTCTCTTACAAGGTCCTAATGCTCGGGTTACCAAAACTCGATGAAGTAGCATACATCATTATTGTCACAGATGCTTAGGTGTGTATCATCAAGATCATCCCATTATATCCCGAGATTTACTTTTGACAGGTGTAGCAATAGTAATACTTTGATCTCAATTTGCCCGAAACAATATGTCTCTCTTTATCCTTGCCACTTTTGCATTGACATATACTAACATCAACTTTACTCCAATTCTCTAGGATTAACCACTTCCAGTGTTACACCAAGTCATAATGATTCAACTACCATATTGGGTACCTTAACTCTTCTCATTTAATTCATCATCTTTCTCTTCATGTCATTTTTATCTCATCTTCCTATTTTCATTTATTTCATCTCCCATATGTATATTCTCAATCAATTCCTAATTATAGGTGCATAACCATTATGAAACTCAACTCTCCATTTCACAGATATATTCTCATACTGAATCATAAACTCTTATATCGATAATCACACGACCATTCTAAGTCCAAGTTCAACCTTTCAAGATCATAGAAAAATTTGTTTTCTTTAAAATTGGCTTATACACTTTAATCTCATCATTTCTTCTTATATCCTTATTTTCCTCAATCAATCCACAGCAATATACCTACTCACACCTATATCACATTCAAGGACATATCAACCAAAACGTAATAGTGATGTCACATTTAATAATACATCCACCAATACAATTATGCAAAATCTTTATCTGTTATATCTGACCATATGCTATTTCCTATTCCTAGCTATCCTTCAACCTTTCTCTTCTCACATCATGACAGATCATCATTCTTCTCAGTGCTTCTAATAGCTCAAACTCTTAGCTTATGCCCATCTGTGTGACTCATATGAATGGAACTCAGACTGGGGGTCAGTTGCTACTGTCTATTATGACATTACTAAAATGCATATAACTTGACATGTATTTTAGAAAACACCCATATAAGATAGTACTTCTGGGCTCTGATACCATATAAATGTAGCACCCCACTCCCACAAGACACGTGCCTGGCATCTTGGGTGATATCTGAGTCCGTGCCCCGCAAAGGTAGCATGCTAGAGCACTCAATCATTCAAAAATTGATATAATTTTTTTAAAACCAAAAAAATAATATACAGAAATAATAACCAACTCGAACCCACTTTCATTCATAAGTATTTTCAATCATAACAACACAATCAATAAAACTTTCAATATCCATTAGGTCCTTTCACAAATACAAACACTTAAGACATAATATCTTTCCGTTACAACATAGTATAGATACACATTATGCAAAACTTTTCGGAATTATTCGATGCAAAAGTTGTGGAATATACAATTCAGTGCAAAAAATAAAGAAATATAATGCAGACATGAATTGATCCCGACCTCTATCTTTCCCTTGCATGCAATAATTATACTCCCGTTTGCCTAACGAGGTATTCTTCTGAATCCTAAAATAATTTGCAAATTTCAGGTGAGCTTTACGAACTCAATAAGTGACCATCATCGATGGCTCACCCAATAACATAACAAATAACTCACATCATTATACATTTCACACTTCACATTTAAAATAGTTTAATCACTCATATGATGCATATGTAGTGTGCATAAGACCCACTTTCCATTTATTACTTTGATGTCACCGAGCGCCTGAGCTATCCTGTATCCATTGGATATCGGCCTCAATAAACGTTGAACCTGAAGCTGTGAATCACTTACTGATCTCGAGGCTCTTTTCACACTTTGAGCTTTAAGCTCTAATTCACCTTTTGAGCTTGAGGCTCTTTTTCACACGTTGAGCTTTAAGCTCTGATCCGTGGCTACCTTGGTCATAACTCCATTATGTTTCATGCATTCATGAAATGGAATGCATCAATCACATTTGCATGATCCCATTCAATAACATTCACATATTATCGTACCTTAGTCCGAAATTCAACATTAAGTTAAGAATCATAATTTCACTTACATGCAAATGCTCATTCAAAACACATTTATCATCAAATTATGTACACTTAGTTCATCTCATTCACATACAAGTAGCACTTCAATATCCAAATCAAACATGACAATCATCGGACCTTCTGTCTAGAAATCAATACAATCATTCACATTCATATAACCATGTAGTAAGCAATCAATACGAAATTTAAAAAAGAACAAACAATGAATGAGACCATCTAGGTCTACTCACAGTATACTCTAGATTAGCATTTGCTTCCAAATTTTGGAAACGCCTGAATGCAGAAACTTAACCTGCATAACCCATTTATGCAAGACACACGTTGTACTCATATTATTAATTGCACACTTATAAGCATTTATTTATGCATAATTGTATAAATGGACTATCTATAATGCATGCTCAATGGCAATCCAGGGTACCTTAACAAACTTCATATCTTATGCTCATTCTCATTTCATAAATTAGTCACTCATTAGTTCTTTGAACCACAACCTCAGTGCTTTGGTACTTTGATATCCATAACTAATCCCTAAATTTTTCCAATACAAATTCGTATGTGGCTAGTGAAGAGGAAAAACAAGGTATTTATATACATATATATCTCACTATTAACTTTCTGTTTTAAAACTCAATATTTCCTCTTCTTTCCTATTTCATTTCAGCTCAACATGTAGGGCACACTCAAAATCTCCACAATCAGTTCCCAACAAATACAAATATCACTATTTCTTAACCATTTTACAGTGAACTCACGATGCTTACTTCAGTTCATAAAAAAATACATAATCATAACAAGCTTATTTGTTTGAAGTTCCAACATCTGCAGTAATCATGCAAACCCTAATCCTTCATGCAACCATGTACATTAACTTGAAAGTTGACAGGGGGTTTGGTTTTTCTTGGGGTAGAAGAAAGAAATAACAAAAAGGAAGTGGTAGTGAAAAGGAAAAACCAAGATTTTATTATGGTGTAGATTTGATGAGAAACTCTATGTTTAAGAAAAACTAGGGAAAGAAGCTTCAAGAAGGATAAAGACAAGGACAACAGCTTGTCTTTCAAGGGTAATAAAAATCTTAACTTTAGCTAGGTCCTGTCCATTTCTTATCCACTTATCCACTTCTATACATTAAAACTTACTTAAGTATAATTTATACTTAAGTTTAAAACTCAATAATACCACTACAATCATAAATTATAACTCACTAAATCATTTTCAGATTTTTCCATAAACACAACATTTCGGGTCAACTTTGCATGTTCTTTCTGACCCTGATACTGAAGTCATTTTGTAACAATTTCTTATAGAAACATGTTCCACTATGTCTTATGTCTCCATAAACACCAAAATAATTCAATTTGGTTCAGTGATTTGAAAGATATACTTCAAACATTTTTGGACTGCACATGTCCAAAATAGTATACTATACAACTTCCATCTAGAATTTGAACATCCTAGAAACTTAATCACAACTCTACTTATTCATATTGTTTGTATTCCTATGTATCTAGTTTACTCCAAATCAAAAATCATCTCATTTAGAATTCTATAGATCCCGATATAATCAAAATACTGAAGTATGTTTAGCAAAATAATCCTATTTCACTGTTCCAACAGATTCCCACACTTTCATTTTATCAAACTTTTTCAATTCTATTTAGAATGCTAAAAATATTTTTATAGGGATATAAAAGTGTGTTGGGAATCTATTGGTCCAATAATCAATCCAATTGGAGATCGGATGACAAGGTTATGGCTGAAAGAATCAAATAAGGTTCTATCCTCAATCATATTGAACATTTTTCTTTTGGGGCAACTAGCATAACTTTCGCTATAGGTATCGGATCAAAGTCATTCTTAAATTTTTTGAAAGAAGACTTATAGTTATATAACTTTTATGAGGACCTTGAAGGCAAATTCTATCATCTAGAGAGTCAAATTTGGACCAGACAATATAAAATGAATAGTACACAGAAGTTGTTTTACAATTGGCATAACTTTCTTTAGAGATATCAGATTGAGGTTTTCTTTATATGGTCTTGAACAGAACTTCATGATATAAAACTTTAATGAAGGCCTTGAAGGCAAATTCTATCATCTAGAGAGTTAAATTTGGACCAGACGATACAAAATGAACAATACATAGAAATTGTTTTACAATTTGCATAGTTTTCGCTAGATATATCAAATTAAGGTCATTATTTAAGAGTTCGAAAGAGGACTTCAATATATACATCTTTTATGAAGACATCAAAGTAAGATTTTGTCATCTAAAGGATCATAATTGGACCAAACGATACAAGAAGAACAGTGACTAGAAGAAGGTTATGAACAGTACATAGAAGATATCTTGCAATTGGCATATTTTTCTCTAGAGATATCGAATTAAGGTGTTCTCTGATGGTTCGAAATAAGAATTCAAGATCTACAACTTATATGAAGTCCTTGAAGATAGATTCTATTATCTAAAAGGTCAAATTTAGACCAGACGATAGGGTCAGATGAACAGTGCACCAAAAGATATGACATCATCACTAGACGATATGACATCACCAGACGAAGCGTACTCACAAGACGATACGTCCTTACAAGATGATATGTCCTCACAAGATGAAATGTCATCACAAGACGATACGTCCTTACAAAACGATATGTCCTCACAAGACGATACATCTTCACAAGATGATATAACGTCATCAGACAATACAAACTATATCTTTAGTATCTCCCCTTATAAGCATCATAACTTTCGACTCCACTATCTAAAAATTCCATATTATATATTCTCAGTAAACTTCTCCAACGTATTTTCCTTCACGAAATCCAAAACTTAAATTTTTATTTCGTCTTTTTACTCCATTTCATTCAAGTCATTCACTATAACCACAATTCTCAACATATCCCATTATTATTCAATATACCTGAAATGTCAATGAGTACATGTACAATTATTTTTATGTGTGCAAAAATTCAAATTCATATACATGTATGCTAACGTTTTGCTAAACATGAAATGCAAAAAAAATTCTAACACTCACATTGCTATTTTCTCTATTATTGAAATCTAAATTCTAACCCTTAATATGGGGACGGGAAGTTACAAAAAGAAAGTTTGTATTACACAATATATCAATAGTTTTATAAATTGTCTATTCCAAACATAAGTCACAACCCACAAATTTGTTTAAACATTCTAGCAATGTTAATGTTGTGATCTATTAACTGAGACAACTTCATGAAAAGGGTAATGTTAACTATGTATGTACTATGTTTAAAGGATGCAGAATTATGTGTGCTTTCATCTAAAGTCGTTATTCTGATAAAAAAGAGGCTAATTATATAAGAGTTGGATCCCTTGAGCCCCTTATCAAATTTAGGGAGAGCTATTGTCAAGGAATTCATCATGGAAGGAAGTATAGAAATAGGAAGGATAACTATAGGCAATCAATAAGATACAGGAATCACACAGAAAACGCATGCAAGAAATCCAAGCAGACGAACAGACTTACCTGAAGAGGTTAATGAAGACTGGGGATCAAAGTTGTCTTTCCAAAACAAGACCCTATGATCTCTAACAATTAGCTGGCAATCTGAATTAAGAAAAAAGATACTGAGTTAGTACAAAAGAATCAAGTAATTTCATACCTTGAGGTTAGCTTTCACCTAACAGATGGTAGTGATATGTGACTTCTACAAGAGAAAGCTAATTACTAGCTATTTGAGAAACAAGGACCAAAGGTAAAAAGAAACAGAAAAGGTGAAAAGCAAAAGAGAGAAACCCACTTGAATAACTCAGAGAAGAAGACCGCCTTCAACAGTTCAGCCTTAATTAGGAAGCATCTAGAGATCTTTCGATTGCAGAGGATTTTTTTTACCTTATTCATAAAATTTCATTGTAGATAGATCACTTTGTTTACTGCTTACAACAACTTTATCATTTGTTTACTTTATTAGTAGTTATGGGTTACGTTGTCAGTTTAACCATGCTTGTTGTAAGAGAGGTAGAAGTGGTTTCATTTAAATGTAATTATTGTCGGAGCGGTGTTTTTCTCTCTAGAGGTTATTCTATACATGCATAAATCATTATATTAATTACACTTATTATCTCTGCATTCACATATTATTATATTCATTAGCATATATAATCATATTAATTACAATATAATTAAAAATAATTGCAAAATAGTATAAATGAAAATTAATAATAAAAATTAATATCATATTCATAAAAATCAAATTAAATACTATTGATAATGATTGGAAGTGTAAATATAAATTTAGTTAACAATAAAGTTATTTCCAAAAATTTAAAAACTTTAAACACAAAATTAATTAATATTACATATATTTATACTTTTTATTTTTCTCTTTTAAAATACATGATTTGATAATTTAATGTGGTGTAACAAATTTATTTACTATATATAAATTCTATACTATTTTATTGAATTTTTATATTACATAAAATTTGTTATAAATAAATATAGAAATAAAAATATTTGCGAGAATAACAAAAATCATCGCCAAAGCCCTAAATTTGGCGACGATTTTGATCTTTGGCAAAGTTTCTCTAAATTTGTCACCAATGGTCTGTTGGAGTTATGTAACTATAGTGCCCTGAAAAGCAAGTGCATTTATATGTAATTTTATCTTCTTCAGTTACAATTTTTGTAATGAAAATATTTATTATTAATAAAACAAAACAGTATGGTTTTATTTGCGTGAGCATTATATATCTAGTCAAAAGGAACTAAGATTCTTTTATAAGTAATATACATATACATAGAGATGTATCGGAAACATGTATATTATAAGAATCTAAATTAATGGATTCACAGTTGAATAATCATGTTCGTCGCTTGATTATGGTTTAGAATATAGTGTTGCGGTTTATCTCCATATAAGTAAAGGAGTTTACTTAAAGGGAATGATGAGTTTCATATCATGATAGTAGTTGACTACCGATAATGGCACTATTAAATGAATCTAGAATCAAGTATGTTTTCATGAATAAAGTGGGTCGTTACTTTAATCTTAAA
>JANSVA010114786.1:0-10074 GCA_025504915.1 Erythroxylum reticulatum
GAGATTTAGGTGAATCTGACAAGATTTGTTCGGGTGACATGAATATAAGTTCGTTCCGAATTTCCTTTTGTGGTGAGAAATTCCTCCCTCGTGGGATGCGCATCCAGATGTCATGCAGGACATCAGATCCGCGACTCACCGGGGAGGGGTTCCAACAACAATGCACATGACACTCACTTTCATTTATTACTGTCGTTATGACCAAGTGCCTTTTTACTATCTCATATCCTTTAGTGGATACTGAGCTGTGTCAAATTAAGTCCCATATCTCTTAGTAGATATCGGGTATATTCACAATTGAGCCTAAGGCCCTAATCACAATTTGAGCTTTAAGCTCTTTTTCATTATTGACTCCAATCATAACTTCCCTTTATCTTACATTCATTCATGTGTTGAAATGCTTCACATATCAATTTCTCATTCATTCACATGCTTGCAAATTCACATTTAGATCACAATTTTCATCGGACCCAAGGTCTGGCATTCAACATCATTGTTAAGTAACATTTATTGCGCCACATTCACATACAAACAGCAATTCTTATACATTCCTGAATAAAAACTCCTTGGACATTTTATTGTCCATAATCAACACTTAAATCACATTTATCAAGTAACTCAAAAAAGAATTTAAGCAAACGAATAATTAAGTGAGACCATCTAGGTTACTCACAAGTTGCTCCTGAAGCTAATGCTTGGAAATTCTAGACATGTGTGGAGTTTGACATTCTAGTTGGTCCTCTATAACAAGCAATATTTATATATCACAATTTACACAATTATAAGTGTTAATAATGCACATGTATGTAACAAAATATGTCCAATGCATATTCATGACAATCTTAGGTAATTTTCCATTATCCTCATCACATAATCAATCCTATCTCAAAACTCACTTAAGTATCATTTGTACTTAGGCTAATACCTCAATAAAAACATTAAAATCACAATTCATTTCTCATTGTATCACTTTCAAATTTTCCCAAAAACTACCTTTTGGGTCTACTTTTCTTAATCATTTAGACAATAAAAATGAATTAATTTAGCAATACTCTCTTCTAGAGGAGTGTTCACATATTTCTTAAGTTTATATTGACATCAAGATCGTTTAATTAGGTTCATTGTTTTGAAAGTAATTCTCCAAATATTTTTGGACTATTCTTATTCTGAAACAGTATACTATACTTAACTTCCATCCAGAAATTGAAGATCTTATAGTCTGAATTACAATTCGACTTATTCTGGTGATTTGTATCCTTATGTATCTAGTTTACTCCAAATTAAAGATCATCTCATTTGCATATCTAGAGAAGAAGTTATGGAAAAAAGAAACAAGACTATTCAGTTTGCAATTACTCTCGGACCAAAATCAAGGCACTGTTACTATTGGAGTGTACAGTGTCTTGATGTGACAATTAAGCATGAGTTTAGAAATTAAATTCATGGGCAAGAGGGAGAAAAGGATCTGGCATAAGTGACTCATGAGTGTGAGGGAAAGAAATCATTGGTGTGACAGATAAGGACAAAAAATGCTAGACTATTTGACAACACACTCAGTCAGACCCGTCCCACATTTTTCACTCTATCTCTCCCAAATGATTTCATATGGCTAAGATTTTTGGTGGAGAGGTAGAAAAATGTGTTACAAGACCAATGGTTAAGTCTCATGTCATTTGGAGGTCGGATGAAGGAGATACAACCAAAATACTGAAGGATTTGTCAGCCTCCATCCTTAGAAATCGCGATCGTGTGACCCTTAAACTTGCAAAGTCACGATCGTGATCGAGATGGCACTTTATCGCGATCATGAGTTTCATTCAGTGTTGCGACGACGCTTTGTTGCGTTCGCAAATCTCGTCCAATGTCATGAATATGGTTGCACTCCCTCACTTATAACCTTTATAACTTTCAATCTAGATCTCCAAAAATTTCAAACTTTATGTTAATAAAAACCTAAAAGAAAGATATACGACTTTCATGAAGAAAATTTTGTCAAAATCTTCCTAAATCAATGCAATTTAATCTTGGAAGATTCAGACCAATACTAACTTCTCTAGCTTATCTTCTTCATTCTCTGTGCTTCTTTTTTCATTCTCCTGCACTTTCCTTCTGTGTACATTTTCCAGTTTCATTTTACCATTTTAACCCTCATTCAGCTCAACATATTCACAACAATTCAAAAATCTATGCTTAATAAAATCATGAAGAACAGAAGAAAAGTCACTCAAGCATTTCACCATTCTCTGCGCTTTCTTCACTGTCATGTTCCTATATTTTCATTTTCTACATTCTCTTAAATTTCTTCCTCTAACTATCATTTAATCAATCTTTCTTATCTCAGACCAACAACTCACAACTATTCTTTAAGTATAAATTCATTCTTTTATTCATCTCTAACAACACTCTCAACCCCATACACAGTGAATACACAACCACAAGCAGAGCATTTACTTGTTATTCTCCCCAAATTTTTCTGCACTTAATTACACACATTTGCTATGATCGTCCAACTTATAAATCATTTCTAAACTATCTTAAGACATCTAGATAATCAATTATTCAAAAATCAAACATCAACAATTTTCATATCTTAAACCCACCCTCAGTGTTCATGAAAACGCCCATGTTTCTTCATGATCATGCAATGACAAATAAATCACCATTTTGGTTTCATAAACCAACAACTCAAAGGATTTAAACA
Organism: Erythroxylum reticulatum; assembly: GCA_025504915.1. NCBI lineage: Eukaryota > Viridiplantae > Streptophyta > Magnoliopsida > Malpighiales > Erythroxylaceae > Erythroxylum > Erythroxylum reticulatum. Next base: position 2,702 of record JANSVA010114786.1, read on the forward strand.
ATACTTACTTGATATTTCTCCAAAATCTACAAAAGCTCAAGAAGCCGTAAACTTCATGCAATTCACATACACCATTGTAAGGGTTGGAAAGCTTTGGTTTTTCTTAAGGCAAAGAGAAGTAAAATGAAGTTGGGAGTAACAAGGAGATAGACCAAAACAAGGTTTAACTTCGGTGGAGTTTTGATGAAAAACTTTATGTTACTGAAAAACTTAAGAAAGAAGCTATGAGGGAGATGAAGATAAGAACATTAACTTGTCTTTCAAGGTTGAGAAAATTTAACTTAAAACTTGGGCACTTGTCCATTTTTGAAGACATTAGCTAATTTCCCCAAACTAACTAGTTCTATTTGAACTAGTTCCATTAACTCCCACCTTTTCATTACAGTTATCTCCAAGATTTTCAATATTGTCTGCTTACAAATTCTAAAGTCATCTTCAAAAATTTCAAAGTCTTTTTTAACAATTCTCTAATATCATTTGATTCCTATTTCTATTTCCATACATCAATTTACTTGCCAATCGACATTTTTCTTTTTTCAATAAAAATCAACAATTTCAGAAATTATTCCTAAAGTTAACCAAAATTCAAAATTAACAAATACACTCACTAATTAAATTTTTAATCCAACAGATTCACAATTCTCATACCATCACGTATCAAAATCATATTCACATTCAAACAATCAATTATACCCAAAAATTGTCAATGAATGCATGTACAGTTGTTTTCATGTGCGAAAATTCATATTCAAGTGTATGTGCATATCATATAATGCATGAGCATGCAATGCATTTCTAATCTCCCAGTACTCTTTCATATTTACTATTTTAACCTCCCTGCAGGTAATAGGATGTTACTTTTGAGCTTTATTTGCCTTTTCTTGGTGTATTAACCACATTACATGCTTTAAAACTAACCAAATGTGCTGGACCCCAACATTTAGAGTCATAAAACGTGAGTGTACTATCCTGTAGGGTTCTTTTAATGAACCCTCATTGGCCATCATCGGTTAATCTTCATGCCCTGATACCATAAGTGTGGGTCCCCGTTTCCTTGCAAGACACATGTCCAACGTCGTAAGTGACATCTGAACACATATCCCATAAGGTGGCATGCTCACACCTATCAATCACCAGAATTTCAAATATAATTCTTCAAAAAAATGTATCCCTATGACTCTAGTTTATACTAAAACAAGAATCATCTCATTCCGAACTTTACAGATCAAGATATGATCAAAATACCTAAGTATGTTCAGTAAAATAACCAATTCATGCTTTTCCAACTGATTTTCTTATTTTCTCATTTTCTTTCCATAAATATTTTTCAAATCAGCACCAAAGAATATCGATTTTTATGGAGGGATAGAGAAATGTGTTAGGAATCTATTTCTTCAAGAATCAGGTCATTTGGAAGGCAGATGAAAAAGTTATAGCCAAAAGAGTCAAACATGTTTAGAGCTAGAAAACACTTTGGGTGCAATCGTAAGGAACAAAGGTGCGATTGCAAGGACGAGGGTGAAATAGCAAGGAACGACAGTGCGATCACAAGGAATAAGGTCCAATCACGAGGAGTGATGGTGTGATCGTGACCAAAGCTGTCCTGCATAAACATCCTATTTCGTATCACTAATTTAAAATGAAGAAAAGTTTTTCTAATTCATCCTAGATCAATCTAGTTTTTCCCCTGAAGTCAGAATGCCAATCTTTACTCCTATAAATGACTTGAAAATGCAATGTACTACTTAGAAGATCATAAGAAAAATGCAACCCTATTACATTAATGACTCTAACAATGTTTGAACAAGACTTACTTACATATCTCATACACATCAATAGGTTAATACAAAATTCAAAAGGATGCTCAATGTTGATATGCCTATAAAGCTATCTAAAATGTTCACTAACTTAGTTCAAAAGATCTCTAACTATCTTGGAGTTTCTGAATATCTTGTAAGGATCGCTAACCTTCCTGTTTTGCACTTGAGGAGTGGAAAAATATTAGGTTGAGCTACAATGCTTAGTGGCTAATACATTTATAGCTATTGGCAATGAGCCATACAATCAAGCATATATCCATATATACATCTAGCAGTTCAAGCATTCTCAATTTTAGTTCCAAAACTCAAAGTTAGGCATTTTATCACATAGAACATATCATATATCCAACCATCCATGCATAACACTCAATTATTCATCATGCTCAACAAATCAAATGCAATGCACAAACAAATGGCTTGAGGGTTCCATAGAACGAAATGGAGAAACCAAAGTTTACATCATGAATGAAATGAGTCTATTTTTCGGAGCTCATATGCCAAAAGTGGGCAGCCGGGAGAAGGCTCTTGTCAACGTGCACATGACAAATGAAATCATTCCACTCTTTCCCAAACAAAATCACATATTCATACTCGATTCATTTTATCATATTCTCATATTTTTCTGCTTTCTCTTCTTTTCATTCAATTCAAAATGTCATAACCATTTTCAAGGTATAACATGGTTATAATTCATCATGCATTTTTAGATCCTCACAATAATTCAAATTTAAGCGATTTAAGCATAAACACACAAGTAGGGCATTTTCCCATCACGCAATAACTATAAACATATTACCCACCTATTTGCTTGAAATTCCTCAAGCTCAAATTTGCCTTTCCTCTTGATCTTGGGTAGGGTTGTCTTGATTCCCTTCAAATAAACCAATTTCTATTCAAACCATATTCCAATGAAAATCCATAAACTTCAATAATCACATAAACAAAATAACTAACAAAATGGGTTTAGGCTTAACCTACCCATAGTCTATCTAAGCTAGTAAAACAAAAACCCTAATTAAAAGCCCACGAAAATCAAAATGTGTCTCATCTTGTTCTAACACAAACCCATTCTCTACTTCTTTCTCTACCTAAGCAATAGAGAAAGATGAACTTACCTTAAACAAGCTTGATTTCTCTTCTTCCTATGTTTTCTTCTTCTTTCCTATTTTCTCCCATGATTTTCTTCTCTTCGTTCTCTCTTATTTTCTCTCTTTCACGATTCCTTCTCTTCTTTCTATTCAAGACAATATTTTTTCTTGTTCTTCTAAGTTTACCCCTCACTTTGATTGTACTTCCAATTATACCTTCATTTTAATGTCATATCTTCTAACTCCTTTAATCCATTCAAACCATACTATACTCTAATTTAATTCTAACATTCCCATTCAAAATTCTAATTTCCACTTAGTCTCACTAAATTAATAGGCTCAATTCTAAAAATAATTAAGCAAATAAATCAATAAAATTTTTTTAAAAATTAGGTCCAAACAAATGTCCTACCGAAGCCATAAAGCTAGTGGAGCATTTGTGATTATTGAGTTTGTGGATGGAAAAAGCTAAGTGTAGGGGTGTACATATGTATGGGTTGGTTATAATACTGGGACACTATTTTATGTCTTATCATTCAAATTCCCATGTTGATGTAGTTTCTTTTAATTTTTATAAAAAAGGAGAAAGAATGAAAGAAAAAAAGAGAGAAAGAAAGAAAGAAATGTTTATGTTTAAATAAATGTACTAAAGAGTAACTGCATATGTGTTAAAATTTTGTTTATGATGAATGCATTGTCCTAAAGTTGTAATGAATGAGTTATTTGAGTATATTGCATATAAGGTGGAGGTTGTTTTGGATGAAACACTTGTTGTGAAGGTTTATGGTGTGAGAGCTTAAAATTGAGTTGTGAAACATCGTTTTTGTATTCATCATAGTTGATGTACACAATTGTGAGTGAATGTTGGAGTATATTGAGTGTTAGAGTATATTAAGTCTTACTTTTGTTTCACTAGCTTTGATGGCTTTCATGCTACTTTACCTAAATACATCTCACCTTACCTTTACCCACATTACAACCTTGAAAAGTCTTTTGATCCATGATTTTGCAAGTGAACCTTAATGGTGGAGAAATGAAATGATACGCAAATTAGTGGATTGTCTTGATTGTGAATGATGTTGAGTGCACCTATGAATATATCTTATTTAAATAAATTTTCTAAGTCTACCATTAGATTACTCAATTTTTGAAGATAATGAATGTTGATTGATCAAGAGTAAAAGCTTGGAATGTTGATTTCTTGTTATGATTTTTGAAAGTCATTCATCTTTGCTTATGATTATGTAGTCTTGGAAAATATGAGAATTGAGTAAATATTTTCGAGTTTTTGACCTTAATTTTGATGTTTTTCCTAAGGACGGATAAAAGCTAAGTGGGGGGAAATATGCACATTAATTAGGATATAACACCTATCCTTTCACTTTATAACATTTGTTTGGATACATTTATAATTACATTAATTTAAATTGGTAGGCATACGATTGACTTTTTCTAAGCTTCATTGAAATAACCACAAATGCAGGACATAGCTATAGCTAGTACCATTACATACAGGTTGATCCCACTAAGATAGAAATTAATAGTAGTTACTGTTATCCTATTATCTAGTCTATAAATTGATTGTGATTTTTGAATTAAGGAAAATAAAAATTAAACAAATAAAATAAATAGGCGTTAACATTGAACAAATGACTATGAATTCACTTGGAAAATTACTGAATCAAGAATTAGTATATAGGTTTCAAATCTCCCTAAAAACCCTTAATTGATTGATCTTTTATTGTGCAATTGTTTTATTGATTTGTTGGACTGTGGAAATTCCTATAGTATGCTAATAGTTGACCTCGAGTCTACATCAACTAATCTTAAGGTTTTCAACCAAATTATCAAGTTAAAGTTTATGGGATTGTTTTACCAATTTGTGAACCCCATTTTTAGGTTTAACCCTAACTTAGAAGATTTATGTCATCTTGTATCTAAGATTGCAATCAACTTATTCCAATTATGGTAGATCTATTTATAAACAAGATTTCTCATGTAACATACCACTCTTATAGAGCATATACCCTACATACCAAAGGATATTCGAGAACATACTCTACGAAAATGGCACATTAAGATGGTTAAATCAATTCATTTTACATTTTAATCCATCGCATATAACATAAAACATTGCAATAATCATGTTGTTCCATTTTTATTCATAAACATATACAGTCCAAAATGTCATTACATTTACAAAATTCAGATGTACAATATACAACAGTTGAGAGATACAATCCTTGATACAACATCACTAAGACATTGCAGGTACAACTAATCCTGATACTAACCCATATCCAAATGTAGAAGTTAGTTTAACTAGACTAGATAGATGTCCCTTGAACCTAAAAATTAACGTCTCAATTTTGATGAGTTTGCGAACTTAATGAGTGAACCATCATTGAAGTGTTCTCTCAAATAGACATAAACATTACTAAACATCAAATCCTATATATAATATCATTCAGAATTTAGGACCTGATCACATAATTCATCATATTACAACAAGCCCGTTATGAATACAAACATTTCATATAATCATTTCAGGATAATCTAACATTCATTTCATCTCATTCATATCATCTATATATACACAAACATCACATATCATTATATCCATTCAATTCAATCATTCATTGCCATTATTCACATGGTGCATGTAAAGATATGGATGTAAATGCACATGAGACTCCACTTTCATTTTTATTTTATTGTGACTAAGCACCTATTTAACTGTCCCATACTAATTGTGAATATTGGGCTCATTTCATAAATGTTCCGTATCTGTTGTGGATGTCAAACTCATTTTAAATACTGTCTCGTACCCATTGTGGCTATAGGGCTCACTAATCGTTAAACCTGTGACTTTATACACATTTATGAGATTTAAGCTTCTTTTTCACTTTGGTTGCTACAGTCAAAAGTCCTTTATTTGATCATACATATCAATGTCATGACATTCATCATTTCATATAACATGCTAGCAATCACTTTGATCTAGTGTACACAGTCATTTATCACATTCATCGGAACCAAGTCCAGCATTCAACATTCAGTTGAGCATTTATTTCCCACTTTCAAATACATGTAGTTAACACTCCCAATACAATCCTAAATATTGAATTCCTCAGACAATCAATTGTCTGAAATCATCAATACCACAGTCATATCCAGATCATTTCAACATATATAGATATAAGGATTAAACAAAAACAATTTAAGAAAAAGCACATATCTAATTGAGATCACACATCTAGGTTACTCACGGTATGCTCTAGTAAGCTGTGGCCTTGATTATTTGGCAATGTCTAGATGCTGTCGGTGAATTTGTGCTTCTATTGTCATGCAATACACACATAATTCACATATTACTAAGTTGATCAATCGCATAATTATTCATCCATGCACATGCATAAATGTCATGTTCAATGTATGCTCAATTGACTATTCTGGGTATGTATCCTTATTCACAAGTCTTGATCATTCACTCATTACAACTTGTATATAACTTGTTTGAAATTAGGTTTATACCTTAAGTAAGTTTGATCACTCTTAATTCATTAATCACACAATCACCATCATTTTGCTAATACTTTATATTCACATAATTTCCTAATTCTCATTCATTTATAAATAATTAACATTGTTTATATCCTTTAAATCACATTTGCATTCAAGGTAACATCCTTATACCATTAATGAATCACACTTCCCAAATTCATATGCATTGATATCAAACAATCCATTCCTTAAATTATAACATCAATTAGTGAACAAAACTCATCAAACACTTAACTCATTAATTCATCAACAAACTAAGTTCATTTTAAGCCTCAATCAAGTCCAAATACACCTTTGTATGGTGCCTTATAGTTATATGATTTTGTAGGATCAAAAACAGAAGCATGCCATATTTGGATAAAACGGTAGATTTGAAAACTTTTTCAAAATCAAAACACATCGGAAATAGCATAACCAAATCAACATGCTTAATCCATACATGATATGGTATAAGGAAAATAATTTACATAAGAACAAGATGGTAGAAATATACCGACTCCTTGCTACAGCTTTCACTCCTCGCTTTTGTATCCTCTCCGAATCCTTGCTATAACTTTGACTCTTTTATATCCTTTCCTTTGTTAATATATCCTCTCCCTGTTGTTGTATCCTCAACCAATCCGATCTACCCCTTGTTCTTCTTGGACAACTTAGTTAACAAGATCCTTTGGTAGGAAAGGAGAAGAAAAATTTTGAGAAGATTTTTCTTAAAAGAAAGAAGCCAAAAATGAGACTCTTCTTATTTAAGTTTCGGTTATCCTTGAGTGAGAGGAGAGAGTGAGTCAAAAATGCAAGAACACGTCTTACTCTCCTTGTCAATTTCAGTTATCATGAAAGAAAGAAGTGATGTGCATCCAATGCATCACTTCATTCTTTAATCAATCATAAAGAAGCCAATAAA
>JANSVA010114807.1:0-10074 GCA_025504915.1 Erythroxylum reticulatum
AAATTTATTACTTATTTCATGTGTTTCTAATTCCATTTTATTTGTTTTTTATATTGTTGATTTGTTCTTCTTATCAAAATGAATTATTTCTTGTATAATTAGAATTATACTAGGTTTTTTGTAATCATATATGGTGCTTGCATTCATTACTATGATTGCAAATTTTCTTTTGTAGGCTCACATTAAAGAAGTGAAAAAGGAAAATAATAGTGAAAAGCTTGATAGAGTTGTGACTTATTTGGGGGTGACAAGGCCTAGCCATAATAAATTTTTTAGAAGGGGTGTGAAAGCATCTACCATAAAAGAAAAAAGCATAGTGAGTGAGGCCTTGTACAAAGTTCCTAATGAGTATTTGTAGTCCATTAAAAATGCATTGGAAGAAGAGATGAAATAAGAAGTAGAAGTTGAAAAGGAGAGAATGAGAAAGGAATTAGAACAAGAGAAAGTTGAACGCTTCGAAATGGAAAGACAACTAGAATAAGATAAGGCTGATAGAGAAGAAATGATGAAACAAATGTTCTCCCTCATTCAATCTCAGCTTAGGCAAAATAACACCACGGACATAGACATGTTTTGTAAATTGATTACACCTAGCCAATCAAGAAAGGAATCTTCTATTCCTCCAAACCATACCTATCAACATGAAGAATATCAAGTAATAAATTTCCTTAATTCATTGTTTTTGTACATCATCTTATTATCTTTTTTATTGAGATTAGCTGCTTATATTTCTGCTTTCTGAATTTGTTCATAAAAATAATTGAATCATTGTGTTGTTAGTTTTTGGACTATACTATTTATCTTGATTAAATTGACGTCTCAATAAAGTAGTTAGGATTTCATTTTTTACTTATATCAACTTATTTGTAAGCATAGTAGTTTTACAATTCTAATATACTTCTTGTTTCTTTCTTTTTCTTTTTGTAGGATGGTGATGATTAAGAGTGGACAAGGAGATACTTGGTGAAGAATTTTGGATCGCCCATACTTATTGATTTTGTTTAGTATTTAGATTAATTCATTTATATTCCATATGGAATGGTGGACGATATTATAGATGGATATTTTAGCTAATGATTTTTTGCTTTCGTATTTTGAATATGTTAAAAGATTGAATTTTACAAGTTTTATGGACTATATATTATATATAAATGTCATTTTTTATCATTAATTTATGTTTGATAGTATGTACGCAATTAAGACGTAAATTAATATCTATCTATTTTTTTTAATGTCAATATAGAAGTTGCCTACATAATAAGAGGAGCTTAATTTTACGTTAAATAATATTGGTAAGAAAAGAATAAACTGTTGTTTTTATTATTACAAACTGTAGCCTAAAAAAATTCACTTTGTTACCTTATAAAGACTTAAAAGTGTTGCAATGTCTATTTAATATTGTTTATATATTTTGAAGCTAATGTGCTGCCTTAGTCAAAACTTAAAGCAACATTCTTTTATTTTGTTGCCTAATCAAAAAATTATATTTCCTTATACTTATTGTAGCGCCACTTCTTGTAATGATATGAATTTTGTTGCCTTAAACCAAAGGCAACAATAATTATACTTATAGCAATGCTTTTGTCTATTGCCTAAAACACTTTTTGTTTTAGTGTATGTTTGTATTAATGCCTCTCAGCTAGACATAGCCTTGTTAGATTGACACTTTGGAGGAAGATACGTGATAGGGCCAACGATATTGATAGAAGTCAAACAAGCCTAAGATCATACATAAAATCAACAATGCTCGAGGGTACCATGATATACATATTGTAAATATTTTTTCTATTCACCATCTCATTCGATACTTGTTCACTCTGATCAGAGAGCTCTATAGAGTCATCATCTTGGTATACATACTTTTAGCTTAGTGCTCTTTACACCACCATCACCTTGCAGAGGTGTAAGCAAACATTGAGGAAATTGGCAACCAACCTAATGCACCTATATCATACTATTATTACCAAAACAACGATTTCAATTCTTTTGGGCTTTCTCTGGGTTTGGTTTTTGTGAGTGATGAATTTGATTAACCCCTAACCCTATGATGTATTGGGGATATTGGGTTACAGTGGAATATTTAACAGGCTAGGTTTGTTTCATCGACCCAACACAAATAAAAGAAGAGTTGACAGGAAACAATTATAGTAAGTTGATTAAGTACATTCACCAATCTTCTGAATCTTCTATAATTCAATACAAATTTATTCATAATGATAAGAGAGATTCAAATTTTCTTTTTTATATGGAAACATATTTTAACGAATCAACAACATGCACTTATACTACTTTTAAACAACATAACATGCTAAATCTTCCTCAAGTATGCTATTGTTTAAACTATTACCAACATCTACAAGGTCTTGAAGTTGTACCCCAAATTTTGTCACTTCTTTTTACCTCTTAGATGCCTCCATAAAATAATTATGGAAGCAAATAGTTTAATAATTATTCTAAATTAAATATGATTAAAAAATATTAAGAAGTTGACTTAAAAAGTTTCTATTTGAAATTCAGAGAAGAGGAAGAATAGAGTTATGCAAATAGTTTATTAACTTTAACAAATGCATGTATATAAATTTATCACCTCTTTACTTCCTACACAAAAAATAATTGAAGAAATTCACTTAGTACCAAGACTTTTTAATTATGCAAAAAAAATCAACAATTACCTTATATTAACTACAATAGTAACATTAAGAATCACATTGGATGAAATTCTTACCAATTTACAAAAGTCATAATAGAGGAAGAAAATTAAAAGAGTTACATGGACCTCATAACTGCCTCTAAAAGTAACCCAAAAATTTTAATTAATATCAATAATTTCATTGATATAAAAATATAGATAATTTAATAATAACATAATAAATTATTAAGAATAAAATCATTAAAAGTCTCAACCATGTATCTTATGAAATAAAAATATTTTACTTTCTTTTTATGGTATAAGCACACATTTATAAAGTGAAAGAGAAGAACTCAAGAGTTAAAAAAAGAAAAAGAAAAAGATTTATTATGAATAATTTATTATCTTTAATATTCACATGTAAATTTATTACATCTTTTTACCTTATACATGCCTATAAAAATAATCGAATAAATTTAAATTGCTATAAAAAATTTTAGCTACAGAAAGGAAAGCATAAATAAGTTCAATAGTAATCTAATATTAAATATGTAAGATATTAAATACTAAGTCGGTTAAATTCTTATTGAAACACTAAAAAGTTGGTCATTTTGTTTTAATGATGTAAATTTAACTTAATAGAGTGAAATATAAGAATTCGTAAGTAAAAGAAAGAAAGAAAATATTAAAGAAGTTCAATTAGCTAAAAAAAATTAATTATACAGACAAAAATGTTAATATATTTAATAATTGGTTGGCATCATATACAATAAAAATATAAAAAAATAGATTGGTTGAAAGTTTTATCCATTTATCTAAAAAGCGTCAAAACCCTAATATTTTTTGTTATGATATAAATATAAATTTATTACTGAAAGAAATACAAAGGAGGAGTAGAACCTCAAAAGCTTTTAATAACTTTTGTTTAAAGGGAGTAAAATTTATTGGATCACATATAGTTTGACATATTATCAATATATCACCTAACTTCTAAAAATTATCAATAATCCTCTATAATTTTGGTTTTATAACACCTATCTCCCTGCTATCAACTTCCGTTATAAACTCTAAATGTAAACTTTAAAAACGATGCAATTTTGGAGTGTACAATTAGAGTTTTTAGCGAAAGTTGATGAGGAAGGGTAAGGGTGTTTATAAATCAAAACTCTAAGAGAATTATTAATAGTTTTATGAACTCAAGAGGTATATTGATAATATGCCAAATCACACGAGTCCAACAAATTCAATCCGTTTAAATATACATAGAAAGTACATTCAAGTCACTCTTTATGATATTAAATCTTACTTAGTTATTACATGCTTTAACATTTATACATATGCATATATGTATTAAGATTACTTAATGCTTTTTACATGCATGGAATTCATAAATGTATAAATTTGATTTTATATTATCAAAAGATATTTTATTGTTCACAAATTAAAGCGATTAAAGTACATTAAGAATTAAAATGATTGAAGTACATTAAGAATATTTTAAAATTTATTAACAATTTCTATTTTTAAAACAAATATTTATTATTGTATAAATTTATTATTAATATAATACACATAATTTAAGAGCTGGAATTACATTCATTTGATCAGAACATTTTAATACACAACAGTTTACCTTGATTTAGTTTTCTTTTCTTGAAGATGAAAATAATATTAAATAAGAACGAACCTAGGAATGGGGATTACAAGCTTAAAACTAAAATACACTTGCAAACATGACATAAGGAAAAAATATTCAACACAACCTTGTATTGGTTAATTCATTCCAGAGCTAGTTCCTAAACTAGATTGCATTATTCCAAACAAGCAGCTTATGAAGTGAGATTGTGTATTAGGAGCTTTTTCCTTAATTAAGTCATAAGTTCCCCTACCGCTTGGAAACTTGTTATTTCTAAGTTCTTAAACATTCTGGAAATCATTCTATATGGTGTACATAGTACATCCTAAGACAATGAAACATGTAGCTTTAGATCACATATAAGATAAAACAATAATCTTGTTAAAGATAGCTTGATGCTTAAAATTGAAATCTCTAAGGAACTACTGTGTCTGTATAATATTCCAAATGACTATAAAAATAGGCGATTTAAGGATTCAAAAACACTTCTTCAAACGATACATCTATTAGAGATATTGAGGTAATGCAGTTTATCTTAGGTGGACATCTTTTGTTTAACAATAAATAAGGGGAATGTGAATACCTTAGGAAGCAACTTCCTTTTCCAAATAATATCGCCCATGGATGTTTAGGAACATGAGGATTAAGTAGTAGCGTGCATGAGGGAATTGTGAGCTTTCCTAAATTATGCCTCTTCCATGTATAATTGTCTATAATCTCAAAATTAGGAAGACTCTAAGAACTAGGGTTCCCAAAGTTAATCGAGAAATTGGGTTGATGTTTGCCATAAGTGATTATAGAGTTAACTTTAGTATCTATAGGGTGTTGGTGAATTAATTTTTACATCTAAGGGTGATTAGTTAGGGGAAAACCAAATACCAATTATCATACCACGAGGAGGTTAATATGCCATTCCTAACATCGCATTAAATGCTAGAAGGGAGAATATCTCTCAGCTTTAACAATTATTTCATGAACTATGAAATATGAAAGTTACTTGACTTCCCATAAGCAACGTTGATTTAGTATATTGAAATTTATTAGGATAGCATATCTGGTATTAATATCATATATATAATTTTAAAAGTTTACAAATTTAACCAGGAAAATTTTAATGTACAAAAAATTTAAATAGTTAAAGTACAATAAGAAGAATGTATTGGTATTTATGAATTCATCATGATTTTTTAAGTATATTAATATATAAGTTAAAATTACATTCATTAGCATTTGGCTTAAGAAATCCAATATTATGTGTGTGTGTGTGTATGAATTTACTTCTACATTTATTATATATGCATATATATATATATATATATATATTACATTTACGTAATATTTTATCTATATATTTAAAATTATCAAATGTTAATATTAAAATTTGTTCAAATTTTCTACATTTAATTTTGTCTTAAGGAATTTGTCATAATATAATGTTATTTCGGTCATACATTTAATTTCGCTTAATGTTTAGTCGCACTTGATTAATTTTAATTTTTGATTTTATATATTTATATTCCATCCAATTTAATTTAAATTCTGCTAGGAATAATAAACATTCATTTGATTTTAAATGTCTGATTTATCTTAATTTAAATTGTTATAATTTTATCATATTATATCATCTTAAAACTTATCCATTAATATTTGATTGGATTTATTATTTCTAATTTGTGCCAAATTTCTATTGTTTTAGACTTATATACATTTGTTTATTTCAAATTTTATTTAATTATTTTTAGTTAATTACAATTAAAGATAATAATTAGGAGGGACATTGTCATGCAAAAATGAAAAAAGTAAGAAAGAGACAAAATAAAAGCAGATGAAATGGTGTAGATGAGGCATAATAGCTAAGGGAGAACATTTTGAAAATTGAGAGAGGCAACAACTTAGAGGCTAAGAAAAAGTTCTAACTGGCTAGAGAGAGAAGTCTTAGAAAAATCATAAGAAATGAAATATAGAAAACAAAAAAGAGGAGCAAGCAACAACATGAAGAAAACAAAATGATACTAGGAAATCAAGGTAGGATCTAATCCCATACATAATCAAATAGGAACAAAACTTTTTCATTTGACTTATTAAAAGTCAAGATCATTTTAGTTCCATAACATGATTAATGCATAAGACAAAATAAAGCTTAAATCATAAATTTGTACCTTATTGTGAAGCTTGATTCTTTTCTTTTAATATGTTTTAAATCATTTCTAAAACTAGTTCATCAAAATTACCGTATTTGCACACTTGTTTAGTCTCTAATGATATTCACAAAACTAAGTTGAGATAATTCTACATATAGTATAGAGAGGGATAGGGAAGAAGTATTAGCTTATTTAGAGCTAATATATATTTATAATAGAGTTTTGACCTTTTAGTAATTTAATTGAAACAAAATTCTAGTTTCAATTAAACTTTAGTTATAATTGTAAGTAATTCTTGTTAAATATCAATTAAGACCTAATAAGATCCAATGTATAATATTGGTCTTTATTTATTATATATCTCATATTTAATGCCAATGTTCTTCAAACTTTACAACCAAATCTAACTTAATTAATTTAACCTTTTCTCTTTAATCATTTTTATGTATCAAACAATAGATTCTTAAATATATTACAATGGATATCAATTATATCCTTAAATTATATTTAAGATTAGACACATTTTAAACTCTTTTAATTTATTTTTAAGTATCTAATTAAATAATTTATATCCACTTATCAAAATTAATGTCTAACAACACATTATGACCACCTAAACAGTAAGAATGTCAAAATAGTTTTAAGTAACTTTTTTGTGTATGGTTTTTCATATAATTCAATCATTTTATCATATAATATTTCAATTAGATATAAAACATATAATTAATTCTATTCTATTTAAGCCCATTGATATTAGTTGTCCACCAAAATTAATTGATTCTGTTAATGATATTTGAAAGTTATTTTACAAAGTCATATTTCACTTTGGCCAATTATTTACTAAATCAATGCTAATTGAGAACAGTAGAGCATTGTTCCTAGCCACTTTAAGGTGATTCATCCTATACTAATCACTCTATTTTCTCTATATAGTTCATGCAATATCTAATAACAACCAATTAAACTACCATTGACTAATATAGATCATAAGAAATATCAAAACATAACAATCTTTATATCAGATACTTTTGAGATATCAAGGAAAGGAACACTTATACAACCGTCATAATATGAATTTTCATAAATGTATAAGTAATGTTCCAAATGAAATTCCTATATTAGGTCAATTTAGTAAACTTATTCTCTAATAAGCACATATACGTTTGTTTAAGTATCTTTATACTTTAGTCTAAAGAATGACTAATTCCTTTATAAAAAGAAACATAACATTTGTTATTCTTTTTATGCTATATTAATGTTTAATCTCAATAAAATAATGACTAGAAACAATTTGGAAATAATACACAAATGTAATATGAATCTCATTATAATTTTATTTTCAATGTTCATTCATCCTATGGATATTACCTTATATATCAGTTAAGTAAATAGATATGCATAAGATAAAGAATGATTTCAAATAATTATGCGATAAAAACTACAGATAAATGATTGGGTGTAAGGTATAAACCAATAACTAAAAGAGGAATTTCATCATAAATCTTTTTACTAAGAATGGTTTTAATAGGGAATTCATCTTGCAAGGCCAAGTTTAATTTCATTATCGTTAAATTTATCACGAGAGATTTGACTCATTGTTTGTGATTAGTCCCATTAATCTTTATCATAGAAGACAATTAAGGATTGCTCAAAGTTAAAGAAAAACTATAAGAGCAACATTAATATTCTTATAAAACAAGATCATGCTATTTGTCTTTTCTTTAACTTTGTAAATGATCCATAAAAGTTATCAACGAATGCTAAAGTCCATTAAGCATAAAAAGGACTAATTCATAAGAAAGAACAATACATTAAGTATCATAACTAAATGCATTAATTAACTATCAATGTAATAGTAAAATTATACATGTTCAAAAAATTCAATGGATTCTCTTAACCAATCCAGCTATCCTATAAATAAGGAACTCATAAATAAGATAATTTTATTTCCCTTATAGATCTTAGCAAAAAACTTGATCAATATTATGATGAAATAATATTAAATAAATATTCAATTACCTTTATTTACAAGAAGTAACTTTTTTTTGAAAGGGTAAATATCATTAAAAAGACCCCAATATATATAATCCAATACTTTTTACAAGGAAAAAAATAAAAGAGTATAAGATATCCTTAACTAAGCTTTATAACTCATGCATATCCACGTTTTAGGACTTTAATACCCAATCCATTCATTACTTTGTATGTGAATTATCCTTACGAGTATGCTACTCCAACTCTCCCCATGTCAATGGTAATAAAGACATTTAATAATAGCTCACTGTTAACTCTACTATCCATTACCTCTTTTATTTTTTTATGAAGATGCTATTAAGTTATTATAACTTGTGACTTTTCTATTCATCATTGCCTATGCTCTAATCTGTAGTATAAGCTTAACTCTTATCTATTATACTATTTTTTTCTTTATCTTTGACATTCCTTTATTATCAAAAGCTTATAGAGATACAATCTGAATTCTATCACTACTAAAGTTTTATCCCCAGCAGGGATTCTGGCATATAAAAGTCATGACATGAATTCCATATGGTTACACTTAATACTTATGATATGGCATAGTCCTATAATTGATTTCCATTTGTGATAAAGAAGTTACATATAAAGATGATGTGTTCAAGAGTTTCAATATTGGTTTTGAGCAAAAAAACATAAATTTTCAAGGTTGAGAAAATGTAGCTGTGTCAAGGTAGCCAATTTATCTTTAGCTATTAATCACATATATAATGAAGTCTTTGATAATAATTCCTATCCTAAATAATCTTGCTCCAAATTTAATACTCCCTCATCTCTTTAGGAATCATTTATAAGACATATTTAAGAATTTTCCAATCCTGTTCCTTAACTAGACATATTCATCTTCTTTCTTATTATTTAGGTTTTAAGTTTGTAATAGGTGTATGACTTCTTTTTTTCTTTTCTTTTTGAGAACAGGTGTATGACTTCTATTAGAACCTCACTCTAGTTATTTTCGTTTTATACTTCCACTTTGAATTACTTTAGCAATCTATTAAATAGTGATGGATATATTTGGTCATTATCAAGAGGTCATGAAAAACACCAATTATCAAACTAAATTGATGCTTATTTCCCCTTCCTAATTCTTCTTTTCATATTTTTTGAAAAGGTTGAAAAGGTTCCACGTGGCTTCAAAAATTGGAAAAGAACCATAAGAAAGAAGTTTTGTCATTTGTTTCCCACAAGTTTCTACCCTTTATAATGTAGGTGTGCACCTACTTAACCTATAATAAATCCTTATCAAGTAGGGTTCCCCACATTCTTTTGCCCATCAACACCTTGTTAGAAGATTGATTGGTACAATTCTTAGGCCTCCCTCTGATAGTGGTTTACATATCTCATTTCATCTCACTTTTTCTTGGTATTTCCTTTCTTTGCCTTTAACCCATAAGAGCCTCCTAATTAGCTTCTTTGCTAACTTTATCACACCCTTGGAAAGAAAAAAGTGAGAAGCCTAATAGATATGTAGAGAACTAAGAGCTAACTTAATCAATTACAGCCTCCCTACTTAAGACAACATTTTATTACACCAAAACTTAAACCTCTTTTATATCTTCTCTATTAAGGGAATACAATCATTAAACTAGAGTCTCTTTGTAGTTTAGGATTCCTAGATACTTGAAAGGAGGCTA
>JANSVA010114828.1:0-10074 GCA_025504915.1 Erythroxylum reticulatum
CTGGCCATATCAACACTCTTTCGGGCCCCACGATTCAGAGATGGATAGATAGAATCTTTGAGATACGAGTCTCTCAGGGGCGATTGGATTAGCAATAGTGTCCTATAAGGAAATAATTGTATTATTAATTTTCCTAATCAATATGTCATTATAGAAAGATCTTGTATTTATATGTTTATTTTTCAACCAGAGCATTATAACTCTTTGTTTCATGTAGGATGAATGGAAATCTAATGCTAATGTGCATTTAGATAATGTTTCTTTCTTTACTTGAATTAAGAAGTGTCTTTTGGATTAATATAGGTTCAAACTTATACTTATTCTAAATTATGCCTTTTAGAAGCTACATTATCCAAAGTGTCATTGATCTTACTTCTATTCATTACCTTGATTTCATCTTTTATTGCTTTGAGTTTTATTACACATCTGTAAGCTTCAAAGCCATTACCTTGTACACTTGTTCCCTTAACGACTACTACTTTATAACCATCAAGCTCAAGTAGGTATTTGTAAAGTTTAAATGGAAGTGTTTGTGACTTGATGGCTTTCCTATGGGAACTTCAATAGAAGAGTGGTCTAAAGATAGAGGGCATCCAAAGTGAGCTTTACTCTCTATAAATAATTTTTTCTAATAGGATTTTACCATTGGTCTATTTATTTATTTTCCTAAGTAATAAATATCTTTGTTATTTGTTTCATCAAATTAAGAAATTTCCTTAATATTTAAGGTTTAAGACTTCTACTTTATTTATGCATTCTCTGAAACCATCATTGAATAAGATAGGCCCCCTATTATTTCCCTAAACTATATTGGAGTATAGGATAACATTTAAATCTCTAATCAACAACCAAGGTTTGTTTAAGTTAGCATGTATGCTACATAACTCCATCTATTAGTTATCTTTTTTAAATGCAAAGTTAGATGCATAAATAAAGGTAACCAAAATATGTTTTATGCTTACTAATGACCTCAATTTGTAAATGGATGAATTGAATTAAGTGTTAGGCATTTAATACCTTGATCAATAAGAGATTATATGCTATAATAATCCATCCATTGGTATGTTG
The DNA here is from genome assembly GCA_025504915.1 of Erythroxylum reticulatum. NCBI lineage: Eukaryota > Viridiplantae > Streptophyta > Magnoliopsida > Malpighiales > Erythroxylaceae > Erythroxylum > Erythroxylum reticulatum. The sequence continues at coordinate 1,069 of JANSVA010114828.1, forward strand.
CTAATGGTTAGACATCAAGTTCTATTTTTTTTTCCAAATATCCAGGCGAAATTTCGTAGGTTGCTTTCTTTTGTTTGATCTCTAAAATTCCCACTAGCATAGGTTTCTTAATAGTCAAACAATCATAAATTACCTACTATTTAGTAAGGGAATTAATTCCCCTAATGTTCCAAGCTATAATGGATGTGAATTTCAATTTCATGTCTAATTTTGACTCTTCCCTATTCTTTCCTTCTGGACCTTCTTTTTTTATTTGATGAGTTTTTACTCCTTGTATCCATACTTGTCATTGATTTATAACTTGGATTTTGATGTATAGTCCTAAAAACTTCACCTTCATATGTTTTTTTTCTTCATTTTTCTGGTTTGTTTGAAGGATTTGTGTTGTTATAAGTGGGCGTTGATTGAGGTACTATGAGCTTTTTTATTTCCCTAGTCTTTAGGGGGACTAGCCTATATTCTCCTCATCCTCTTAGTTTTGTGTTTGAGTGATTATTTCTTTTCCACTTAGGATAAACTTATCCCTAAACCTTAAGATAGTGTTTTGGAAATTTGCAGATATATCCCTAGACCTTAAGGCAAAGTTTTGGAAATTTGTAGATATATTGTTTTCCTTACTTTAAATTATTCCTTTCTAAATCTTCTAGAAAATTTGTAGAGGTGATTAATTATTTTCTAGCGTTTTGTTATGCAGCATTTTGAGTGGTTCCACTACAGATTTCTTTATAATCTCCTTTCATAAATAATTTTTTAGTTAGCTTTAAAGCTTTTTTCCCCTTAGTTTTAGTTGGCTTCCATTGATAGTAATTAGTATATTATATTTCATAATATTCCCTTTCCTAGCTAGCCTCATCATCTTTAGTGTTTTAGGGTACTCTTTAGAGATATTCCCTTCAATTCATATCTTGACAACACCAATTCTACTTATGGAGGCTATATTATAGTCAATATGTAGGCTTTTCCCTAGTGATCTTGCTAAGTAGCAAAAGGTTCTCCAATATTCAAAGAGAGTATTGTAGAATTGAGCCCAAAATAGGAATCACCCTAAGGTTATTCTTATCTAGGATCACTTCTGGTCTATATTGTTACAATATTAATGGTTTATTACCTATGTGTTATGGTCCTTTTCCTTTGATATTTAAAGGTTTAACTCTATTAAAGAATATAAAAAATGTGAAAGTCTTCTTCATAGATGAAAAATGCCTCTAATTTAGAGCTCTTCAATCTTTCTTTAACTCAAGTTTTCACTAAGGGTAAGGGATTCTCTTCTCTACAAAGTACCCTAACTAGGAAAGAGGATCGCCTTAGAGCACCAAGATAAAGTACTTTTAGGGGAAGATGCAATTATTTGTTCACCAGTCCCAAATTAAGGTAAGTAAGTTAGTTTTAGGCTTAAGGATGCATCCTTTACAACATAAGACCAATTATTCTTAATAAGTAAAGCCTTAGCTAGGACATTAATAGCTTAGATAGCAACAAGCAAAGGGGATCCGAGGAAGAGGAGTAGGTAATATTTTGAGATTTAGAAATTTAATATTTTGGTGACAAAGTAGGGTTGATATAATTAAAATTGTTGATTAAGGTAAGGGAAGCTTGAAAATGGGAGGACTTGGCATATTGGAGTCAAACTTAGGAGTTTCCATGGTTATTAAAGGGATGAGGGCTAAGTTAGAAGCACTGGTAAAGTAAAGTTGAAGTTGGGAATTCCCATGGTTACCACCTTACCAAAATTAACAGTAGAAATTTTTTATTTTAGAAATTTTAAAAAATAATTGTATTAAACTTTCTAAAAGTGATAGAAGTAATGTTTCTAGTGTACAAGATTTAGATTAGACATACATTTCTCTAAAGAAACACTTACACTCTAGTAAAATATAGTACAGAAGAACACACTAACAAATAACAATCTAAGCCTTTTATGCTTATTCCATTTCCCCTCTATAACTTTTAGCTTTGTTGTTGATCATGATTGGTTCCCTTGTCTAGTTGATTATCTCTTCTTTTAATTTTTCTTTTTCTTCAACCCTAAAGAGCCTATTGTTCCTCTCCTTCCATAAAGTATACAAGCGTGAACCAAAAGCCAGTAAATTGATTTTTTCCATTCCCAATCCTTTTACTATTAAATTTTATTAACAATTTGTTTAATCCTTTCCAATTGAGATCAATGAACCCCACCATACAAATGCTTAGTATATCTTACCATGTTTCACTAGAATACTCACATTTAAAGTAAATATGATTCTATGTTTCTTGATGCACTTTATAAAGGAAACATTTATTCACCATATTTAAGTAGGGAAATATGTCTTACATTGGTAATTTCTCATAGAACATGAGCCAAAAATGGAATGAAACCTTAGGAGGTAGATTCTTGTCCCAAACTATTTTACTTTAACATACTTTTTCCTCCTTTCATTATATGTAATCTCTAAGTTATTTGTTTTTGTACATCAACTCATATGGCATATTGTTTTATTGATTCCCTCTAATCCATTCACTCATTTTAGCTTCCTTCAATATACTGGTTGTGATAGATTGATGTAACTAAGATTCATTCAAAACTCCAACCTTACTCCAATTTTCATAAAAAAGAGATGCTTTTTCTTTATTTCCAACCACACAATCTATAAAATTCGATATAGATTGCCTTAGTTTTGGAAGTTAATAAAGAAGAATGAATAATTTGGGTTCACCTACAGCTCTTGGATGCTTGTTCTTTTTAAGTAAAAGGAGCGAACCCACTTATCTCATAGGTAGCACTTCTAGTCCTCCTATTTCTTTTACTTTGTAGGACTCCTTTTAAGGAACTTTTGCTCTAAGCTTTCTGTCAATGCTACAACCTACAAAAATTTCCTCTTCATTTTTTCCAATGTTTTAACTAGCTATATTATTTACATAATGAAGTATATTAATAGGTAGAAACTTTTATATACATGAATATATAATATATTAATACCTAAACTAAAATTAGTTTCGTGCCATAAATTAAAAAACTAAAGATAATTTTGATTAATATTTCAAACTTTTTAGAAAATATCTCGATATATTCTAACATTGTAGTAAGTCTAAAGTGTCATAATAAATTAGTTTGGGTAAAAATATAAATTATTGAATCATTTGAGGAGATTAAAAGTAGTTGAAGATCATCTTATTTAGTCAAATGGTTTGTTAATCAAATTTATAATATTTAATTTATTCATATAAGACAATATCACAAAATTGAAGAGCATGATGATTGTTGCAATATATAGGAGTTGAGGAAATTATGAAGTACATAGTAATAATTAGTAACTAATGAAATAATAGTTTAAAAGTTTTTTTAGAAATTAAAGTGTATTAAAAGAATAAGAACTCCTGAAGGAGATAGAAGATGGAGCTAAAGCTTGAATAGGACTAGCAAAGCAAATTCATGCTAGTTAAATTCATAAACGAGAGTGACAATCAAACCACCTGATGTTAGGCTATGAGCTTTTGATCCTATTGAATATTATTGGTAAATTACAATTGAAAAATAACCAGAATAAGGGAGAACTTGCTTAGTCCCTGAGGTGAGATATTTGTGAGATTCCAAAACTAAGTTACTATTCTTTTGATAATATGAAGCTTTCTTCTATACTCTGCTTATCTATGCTTTGGCTCTTTTGTTGTTCTCCATTCTATTGGTAATCATTGTAAGAGGTTTCTAGATGTATTTACACTACAATTGAGGTCAATTTTGTGTATAAAACTTTGCTCTCTTGTTAAGCTTTTCAACTCATGTAATAATTAATGCTTTTGTATGCCTTATTTTGAAAGATCCTCTAATTTCTCTCTCTAAATAGTTTATACCATATGTTCAAACGAGATTTTGTAGATAAGAAATCTCCTTTGCAGATATTATGCCCTTTATGAATTAAATTGGTGATCCTTTGCTAATACAACAAAGGAGAAGAGAGGTTGTAAAGTTATTGTGTCTTTTCCCATATGTAAGAGGAAAAGCCACAGTGGAAGAAGAGGTGATTAATTGATTCTGACTCCTGTTTGCATAAAATCTAATGAATTTACATTATCTAATTTCCTTTTAGCCTATCTGTCATGTTTAGCCTCCTCTTTATAGCAAACAATAGGATGCATGATTTTTTAGACTTGTTATCTTGAACCATATTATTATGTGCCAGTTTACTTTTGGTGCTTAGGTTCGTAATAATCACTTGCATCAATCATTTATATGAATCCCTAAAGAATGTCTTTACGAATATATTATGTCCTATCTATTATAGATAATATTAAAGTTAGAAAAATGATCTATAAGGTCAGACCATTCCTTATAACTAAGACAACTTTAGTTGTTTCCTACGACTTCTCTTATTGTGGCATCATCTAGAATTGAATTCCTAAGAAATAAGAGCACATTAGTCATGCATAGAGGACCAGTGTTGCTCTAATTATCATACCAAAGCCATAAAAGGATCCATTTCCTAGCTTATGCTTGAATTCTAATCTTACTTTCTCCCATAACTTAAAGATACGTATTGTTGCCTAATAAGATTTAGTTTTTGACTAAATATCTTAGAAGTTCTTCTTACAAATTGTGTGTAAGGATCAATCTTGCCTAAAGTGCTTGCCTATCAATGAGAATTCTTTATATCCTCTTGATTACTTTCGCCATTGATCTTTTTGATATATCTCTTATCCCTAAAAATCTTCTCATTATTTATTCTATTTTCTTGATCAAACTCTTTGGAAATATCAAGTGTGATGACTATTACGTATAAATGTTATTAAGTACTGAGTTAATAAGTTACTTTATGCCTATGAATGAAGGGCTTCTATTGCATCAATTACTGATTCTCCTATTAGTTCTTTCAATAAGTGGTTAAAAATCAGTATATGTTGGTCTTTTGAAAACGATAGGTATGCCTAAATATACGAATGAGGACTTCATGACCTTTATTCCTATCAAATTAGATAACCAACTAAAAAGATAGTTAAATCCTATTAAAAAAGAAAGTTGACTTTTATCTTGGTTTATTGAGAGACCAGATGATTCTTTGAAAGTACTTATAGTTGACATTAATGCCTTTGCTAAGCGTACATTAGCCTTGGAGAAAATTAACAAGTCATCAACAAATGATAGGATATAGGTTTTAAATTTCTTGCATTTGTTATGAAACTTGAAGCTCCTTTTTCAATAATTACATGACCAACTAGTTTTGTAAGAACTTCCATGCTCAATGTAAACTAGTATAAGGAGATATGATCACCTTACTTTAATATACAAAAGCTCAAAACAAGTTGGAGCACTAAATACAATCTTCATTCTAATAGACCATGCAAACCATCTTCATTAACATTCCATCGCTAAATGAGATGATTAATGTTAACTATATCTTAGAAGAAGAAAAAAGAAAGAAGAATCCAAAATCCACATTATCTTTAATGAAATCAGAGGTACAGTTGGAGGAAGTAGAGAGATTTCTTAGCGGGGATGATGAGTTCAAGGTTGAAGTGCAAGCTGATGCTTGGCTACAAGAGAGGAAAAAGAAAGGAAGTTTAAGTGGCTATCAGAGATATGGTGAAATTAAACCTCAAAACCACTAGAAGTAGCAACGGTAGCGGTGTATCCAGTGGAAGCAACAACATTCAATAGAGGTGAAACGCTTAACCTTCACACTGCTAACCACCTATTGTGTTTGTAATTGACGAGACAGCCAGATATCATTTAAGGGAGTAACGATGACAGGCAGTAGTGAAGCTTCAACTCATCCCTTCCCTTCTAGGCGATGGCAGTAGTGACAGTGACATTGTTAATGCATCGCTTCCCATCTCTGAGCAAGTATTCAAACCTATTATTGTCTGTCAAGTTTGTCTTGTTAGTCAACTTTGTTTTGTAAAAATAGACCTATTGCTATCAACAAATGATGGAAAAAAAGTTGATGGGCCATTTGAGAGGGAAATAAAGAGGTTTTTTATCTTCACATTATATGATGGAAATGAGTAAAAATTTACCTTTTAATCCCTTTTTATTTTTCTTTCATTTACAATTGTTTGTGCTTTTTCAAATAAAATCTTTATTTTTAATTAAAATATCGCTTTTCTTAAATTTTAATTACAAAGTAATGACCAAAACTTCAATTTCATGCCATATAAACATTCATATACTAATAAAATATAACTAAAATGATAATTTAATTTAATTATTAAATTTGGATTGAATTGAATTGAATTATTTAAAATAATTATAATAAATTATTAATTTATGTCAAATTTAAATAGCTGGATATAAATTTAAGAATTGAGATAGATTGTCATATAAGTAGCATTTGATTTGTTTTTATATAATATTTGTCACATGTATTTTAACTGAAATCTAAAAAAAAGGGAATTTTCTGAAAAATAAAAATTATTTAAGTGCAGTAGAAAAAAGTTAATGTAAATACTTTGGATGAAAGCATAATTTACGAATTTTTAAATAGCGTTGAAGAATTTAGAACTTTTGGCAATGATGAGAGACGACATCTTTTAGAAATATATTTTTGACTTTTATTGTTTTTTAAGTTTTATATTAGACTCAAGTTTAGTTTGAATTGTTATATTTGATTTATTATGAGTTCACTATATAATAATAGATATTAATATTTTTATTTCAATAAAATATTTTATTTGTACTCACTTTGATAATTTTTACTTTTTAGTTATTACATACCAGTTTTATAGTAGTTTAAAACCAGTTGAACATTTAAACCTTAATTATTTCCTTTGACCGATCCAATATTTGGTCTGATTTTTAAAACATTGTTATTGACTATATATTATTGTTTAAACATTTTATCTTTTTATGGCATATATATTATCCAAACAAATTTAGTTTTCATTTATGGCAATTCGTCATTGTCCAATTATCACTAATTATTTAACATTTTTATCCTTTTATGGAATAGTTATTATCATAAGTAATTTAATTTTGATTTTTTGAAATTCTTATTATCTAACTGTTTCATTCATTTATTTAGAATCTCAAGCAAATTTTTATTTTTTTATATTAATCTCTTTTTGGTCAATCTTATATTAATTCAAGGAATTTCTTATTCTCAAAATGTTGCTTTTAACTTGCACCAGTTTTATTATTAATTAATTTAGAAATAAAATTTATAAATATATAAACATTAAAATTTCGTTTAAATGTTCATGAAAAACATAACCTATCGCTCTATTTTCATGTTTTAAATACTTTGTAAAATACGCCGTTAATTCCAGTGTGCGCCGCATCTCATATCTCACGCGCATCGAGGCGAGTAGAAGGAAGCGGAAGCGCAAAAGCGCGGTGCTCCCGGTCAAGTAACGGGAAATTCGCGGCAAGTAACGGAAAGTTTAAGTCAACCGTCAAAGGACTACAAGCGATAATGAGTAATGACAAGCTCTTAAGAAACTAGCAGACAATAATTCTACAAATATCAGTAATACATTATTAAATATCAGTCCCTTATCTTTTTATAATTGTTTGTTCACAGTGGATTTAACCCACCTTCAAGTCCCTGCGTGTAGAGTCTTTCTCAGAGAGAGATATAACTTGAGGATAATGACGAGGATGAGCTATATCTATCCACCAACACTGCTCTCTGTTTACGTCTCTCTTTTTTCTTTTTCTTTATTTTTTATTTGCAGGTATTGAATTTTTCTGTTTTTCTTGGGGATAATTGTGTCAAAGAATATGAAGTCTCTGCCTTTTATCTGTCATCTTCAAAACCCAGAAAAGTTGCCTTTCGTCTTCTCTGGTGAAGTTGGTGCACTTGTTGTGAAGTGGGATGGTTGTGGTTTTTTCTTTCTTTTGGGATTTTCAATTGGAAAGTTCTGCGTTGGGAACATGTGTGTCTATGGGGGTTAGTGGGCTAAAGTTTGCATTTTGGATGCATGGTTGGTTTGACAAGTTATGATCTTTGTTTTGAATTTTGCTCGTCAGTGAAAGTTGTGGGTTGGAACTATGGATTTCTGGGTGATGCTTTATTTTCTTGTTCCTTTTCTTATATTGAACATGATATTTCTTGTTCAGGTATGTTCTAAATTATCCCCACAACTTTTATCCGGAAAACTGTAACGGAGAATGATTAGCAGCCTTCTTTCGAAAAAGAAAATGTAAAAAGGTCAAATGAAAATTGGGATCTGAAGGCATCATTTCTTGCTCTGACCGCTTACCAAACTCTAGTGTTTGTCTTTATTAAAATTTGTCGTTTGGATAATTTCGTTATAATGCTTTATATATATGTATTTAGTTTCTTTCATTAATTTAATATGCAAGTTATAGATATTATTCTTTTCCCTTTGTTTTGGATTCCTAATATGATAAAAGTTCATTATGTTAGAAACAAGATCGAAGTTCCTAACAATTTGGATTCGGAGGTTAGGTTAAAACCCGCCTAAAGATGTCTGTGGACAAAGTGTGGTGTTTGAATCATTTTTGGTTCATGTGGCTCTTTTCTTTTATATGAGAATCTTACTTTACTTGCTTTGTGCTTTTTCCTTATGTCTTCTTTTCTTTTCTTTTCTTTCTTTGTTATTAAGCATTGAAACTAGAATTTGAATCTAATTTAGCTGATATGTTGTGCACGTGTCTTGCAGTTTGTATCTGTCCATTGTCGAAGAGTAATCACTGTCTATGAAGGAAAGATTTGAGGTTTTAATAACTTACTATAACTAGTTATAAGAGGGAATGTCCTTCCATAGCATAGCTCGTGATATGAAGTAGTGTTTGGTTACTGTCCCCATGGGTGGGGACAGTAGACGGAGATGCAAAAGTCTTGTACTCCGTAGCGTTTGCTTACTGTCTCTACTTATTTTTGTCCCGTTTTCAGAGTACGGGGACAAAAATTTTTTGTACCTCTCATGACTGTGGTACAGAAATTTCTCGTCCCCATCTCCAAATCAAATCACAAGCAATTTTCAGGAATACCCCTTCCCCCACATAAGTAATTTTTTTATTCTTAATTATATTATTAAACTTATTATTATTATTATTATTATTATTATTAT
>JANSVA010114882.1:0-10072 GCA_025504915.1 Erythroxylum reticulatum
AATTTACATATTTATTTATACATAAAAATTATATAATAATATAACAAATTAAATTAACAAGGCATTATTGCTACGCATTGGCACAGTATTAATCTGCTAGTTAAAAATAAATTATGTAGGATCTATCATAGGTGTCCTATATAAGATTATCCCAACATTTCCTACTCACACTTTTGCGAACAATATGCTTTAAGAGTTTTAATGCAATGCATCTGTTTCGAATACATTACCTGTTAACCAAAAATATTGAGTACACCCATAATGCATATATTCTTTTAATCTATATCACGTCAATCATTATCCTAATTTCATTATATATATGCTTGTTGTTAGTGTCTTTATTTTCTTTATTTGTGTTAATTTTCTTTTTTTTTTAGGTTTGAAGTTATACTTAATGCGAATTAATCTTGTTTTATATCAAGGTATATTTTGAAACTAAATAGAAAGAACCGTGATGATTTTGGGATGAAAAAAGTTGAACTAGACGTTGACCCTAATTTGACATAGCCTCATGCAATAACAAGAAGCATGAAATACAGCAAGTGGAAAAAATACAACAAACGACGTAGCACAAGAGTGTAAGGAGCATAAACTCAACCCAAAACGCAGAGGTTTGGCCACTCAGTAAAATGAAATGACATCAAGCATCACATGAGGGGCAGAAGAATATAAAACCACAGCATAAAACGTAGACGTTTAGAAGGCTAGAGGGTTTGGGGTGCGTGAAGTAGCCTGCGTGGAATAAACCCTTACCTCTTAATTTATAAAAAATCACGCAACAGTAGAGAGGAGAGAATAGAGTGCGGCCACAGATCGAAGAGAAGGTGAAAAGTGGCGTGAATTAAAAAACCCAAGACTTTATTCGTCAAATCAATCAATAGTGAGTGGAGGGTTAGAAAAATCAAGGAGGACGCTGGTGACTACGGCTAGGAGAGGAGGCTTCGTTGCTGGCGCAGCGCGTGAACAATGGAGAATAATAAGAAACCTCCTAATCTTAGTTGTCCCATCGATAAATAGTGAATGAGAGAGGGCTGTATAAGAAGCAAACAGAGAAGAGTTTCGAAGGTAGAACAAAAAGAGTAACGCCCGTGATAATCCCAACACCAGTGACAGTCGAAATAGTTAGGAAAATTATGATGTTAGGTAATTAAATTTTTATTTCTTGATTTACGGAATCCTAGTTATTGAACTTTGCATATTATGAGACTTTTGTTCTTTATTTTAATCGATTTATTAATCAAGTACTAATTATTTTTCTAAGTTATTATTTGATTGTTTGATTTTACAACTAGGTGTAAAACTAGTTTGTGATTTTATTTAATCAATCGTTAGATTAAATAGGTTGACGTTCAATTCTTTTAATCAAAAATAGTGACTAAGATTTTTGTCTACTACGTTAGGGACATGATTATAAGAAAAATAATTGTCTAGGCTAAATATACATCGTATGTATATTGTCTAGTTCGTCGATTTTCTTGATTCGTAAAGCTATTAACTAATTAAATTTGAGATCATATCTAGGTTATTAATTAATAAGGTTAATTCAAATACATGTTTTGATTAACTAAACATAAGTGAAAATAGGTAAAGAAATTTACCACGACGAATGCTGAACTAATAAATTGGTTACTTTTAGTGTCGATGATCAATGCAATTTCAATAATGAAAGAGATCAAAAACCAATATTTGTTTCTATTGATTGTTAAATTCTCATTGTTTTATTATTAGTTATTTTTCAATTCCAATTTCTAATTAAATTCTGTTTAATTCACAATTACAACCCCCTTTATATTACGTAACTACTAACATCTGAATTTCTTGTGAGAACAATCCCTACTTTCTACTACTACATTATTTTGTGTTGCAAGAAGTTGGTTTCTTTTTATATTTGGTTGTAGGCGACAGCATTCACCAAATTTTGGTATCATTGTTGGGGAATTTATGACAGTTTATATACGTTGTGTATTTGAATTAGTCTGAAAATTTATAGTACAATCCTAAAATTGAGAAAACAGTAAAGGCATTAAGAAAGCAGACGAAAGAAAGACAACAAGTACTGAGAGAAGAACGACAAAAGGAAAGGAACATGGATGCAAATCACACTTTACGCCAACTGGCTGCTCCAGTTGAGGATCGACAGCCTCACTAAATTAATTTTCAGTATTTGGGTGATAATAACACTTTTAAGCTGAAGTCAGGATTGATTCACTTATTACCCATTTTTCGAGGTACATTGAGAGAAGATCCTTATAAACACTTGAAGGAGTTTGATATTGTTTGTATAAGGATGAAGCCTACTAATGTCACTGAAGAACAAATAAAGCTGAGGGTTTTTCCCTTTTCTTTGAAAGACGAAGCCCAAGATTGGTTATATTATTTACCTGCTAGAAGTATTTGAATATGGGTAGAGATGAAGAAGTTATTTTTAGAAAAGTTTTTCCTAGCTACCAGGGCTGCTAATAACAGAAAAGAAATCTGTGGCCTTCGACAAAACACCATGGAGTCATTATATGAATATTGGGAGAGATTTAAAAAGTTATGTGCAAGTTGCCCCCATCATCAAATACTTTTATGAAGGTCTTTTATCGACTAAGAGGAGTATGATAGATGCTGCAAATGAAGGAGCACTAATTGATAAAACACCAGTAGCTGCATGGGATTTGATCTCAATTATGGCTTCTAACTCTCAACAATTTAGAGCTCGAGATGATTATGGTTCAAGACATATTAATGAGATGGAAGTTTGTCGTTGGAAAGAAGATTAGATGATTCAACTTCTTTGGTGCGTCAACTTGTGGTATCAAGGAAAGAGAAAGTTAAGAATTGTGGAATTTGTTTTATGGTTGCCCATCCTACAGATATGTGTCCCACTTTACAAGAACATCATGTTAAAGAAACTGAGGTAATGGGTGGTTATTTGGGACAACCTTCAAGGAAGTATGACCCATTTTTAAACACATATAATTCGGGTTGGTGAGATCATCAAAACCTTCATTATGGCAACAATTAGGGACAACAACTAAGTTCTAATTTTCAGCCATATAAACAACCTTGTGTGCTTAGATAGCAACAGCAAATGGGACAAAGTTCTGGTGAAAATAACTCTTTGGGGGACATAGTCAAGACATTGGTCACGAATACTGTGAACTTTCAACAGAATACCATAAAATTTCAGCAAGATACGCAAGCCAGCACATAGAATCTTGAGACTTAAATGTGCCAAATGGCGATTGCTATCAATAGGTTGGAGGCACAAAATTCAGGAAAGCTCCCTTCTCAACCTGAGATGAATCCAAAGAAGAGTGCTTGTGCTATCACACTTAGAAATGGTAAAGAGTTAAAGGAACCTACCCTAAAGGTTTCTAAGTGAGAGGTTGAAGAAGAAGTAGAGAAAGAAGTTCTAAAGTAGTCACAAGAGAAAAAGGAGGGTGATTCTTGCATTATCATGCCTAAGCTTAGTGAACAACCTCCTTTTCCTAGTCGTTTTGCCAAGCAGAAGAAGGAGGAATAGCAAAAAGAAATTTTGGAAACTTTGTGCAAGGTATAGGTAAATATTCCTTTGTTTGATGCTATGAAACAAATTCCTCATTATTCTAAATTTCTCAAGGAACTTTGTACCTCAAAGAGAAAGTTAAGTGGCAATGAAAAGGTGCAACTGAGTGAGAATGTTTCTGTTATGTTTCAAAAGAAGTTACCTCCTAAATGTCTAGATCCAAGTATGCTCACAATCCCTTGTAAAATAGGTAATCTGCAAATTGAGAAAGCATTGTTGAATTTAGGTGCTTCGATTAATGTTATGCTTCAATCTATTTATGAATCTTTGAATATGGGGCCTCTAAAAGAAATTGGTGTCATAATCCAACTTGCTAATCGATCTAATGCCTATCCAAAGGGTGTTTTTGAGGATTTCCTAGTTCAAGTTAATAATACGATTTTTCTTGCTGAATTTTATATCTTACAGATGGGTAATGAAGATTCATCCACTTCAGTCCCAATTTTTTTGGGAAGACCATTTTTGAAAACATCTAGAACAAAAATTGATGTCTATGATGGGTCCTTGACTATGGAGTTTGATGGTGATGTGATTAAGTTCAATATTTGTGATGCCATAAAATTTCCTAATAATGATCAATCTTTTGTTTCTGTGAGTTTTCTTGATATTTTAGTACAGGAAACATTTCGTTTAGATGGACTAGATAAATTATGGACTACATTGGAAAATAGCTTGGATATTCAGGAAGGAAAAACACTAGCCAATTATCTTGCCATTCTTGAAGAGCTGGATACCACTATCCAGATTTTAGAGCGAAGCAAATACTTAGAGGAACAGGTACATTTTCTAGAACTAATATAGGAAACACATTTATTGGGTATGTTGAAAAATTACAAAGATTCTTTTTGATGGACTGTGACAGATTTGAAAGGGATTAGCCCATCAATTTGTATGCACTAAATTCTATTGGAAGATGGAGCTAAGGAAACATGACAACTTTAACGAAGATTGAACCCGCCAATGATGAAGTTAGTCAAGAAGGAGATTCTGAAGCTCCTCGATGCTGGAATAATCTATCCAATTTTAGATAGTAAATGGGTAAGTCCAGTAAAAGTGGTTCATAAGAAAACTGGAGTAACTGTGGTGGAGAACACATCAGGTGAATGGGTGCCCACCCATTTACAAAATGGGTGGAGGGTTTGTATCGATTACCAGAAGTTAAATTCTGTTACTCGTAAAGATCATTTTTCACTTCCTTTTATTGACCAGATGCTGGAAAAACTTGCAAGGAAAACTCATTATTGTTGTTTAGATGGCTACTTAGGATATCACCAAATTTTTGTTGCACCAGAGGACCAAGACAAAACGACTTTCACATATCCTTTTGGCACCTTTGCATATCGAAGAATGCCTTTTGGACTATGTAATGCACTTGCCACGTTCCAAAGGTGTATGGTAAGTGTTTTCTCTGATTATGTGGATGACTATATTGAAGTTTTTATGGATAACTTTACAGTTTATGGTGAGTCTTTTGATATTTGCTTGATTAACCTTGAGAAAATTTTGAAACATTGCATTGAAAATAATTTAATTCTGAATTATGAAAAATGACATTTTATGGTTAATCAAGGGATAATCTTAGGCCATATAGTGTCATATAAGGGAATTGAGGTTGATAAGGCTAAGATAGAAATCATTAAATCTCTTCCTTACCTCGTAAATGTACGAAAAGTTCGTTCTTTTCTTGGATATACAGGTTTCTATCGAGGCTTTATAAAAGAATTTTCAAAGACCACTCAATCTTTATGCAACTTACTTCAAAAAGATATGGAGTTCAAGTTTGAGAAGTATGTAGGAAAGCATTCAATGAATTAAAAGAGAAGCTAATCTCTGCTTCAATAATCCAGCCCCCAGATTGGAGTCTTCCATTTAAGATAATGTACGATGCAAGCGAATATGCGTTAAGCGTTGTTTTGGGGCAAAGGATGAATAAAGTGCTGCATGTGATTTACTATGCTTCAATGATGCTAAACGACACCCAAACAAACTATTCAAGAATAGAAAAAGAATTATTGGCATTTGTTTTTGGGCTAAAGAAGTTTCGTTCATATCTATTGGGCACACATGTCATAATTTATTCTGATCATGCTGCGTTGAAGTATTTGTTGTCCAAAAAGTAAGCAAAGCCACGTCTTACTCATTGGATTATACTACTATAAGAATTTGATGTGGAGATACGGGACAAAAAGGGAACTAAAAATCTAGTTACAGATCACCTTTGTTGTATCCGTCTAGACATAACGTCAGACAACCTAAAAGATGAATTTTCAGATAAACATTTATTCGCCACACAATAGGTAACACCTTAGTATGCTGACATAGTCAATTTTCTTATTACCAAGTCTTTACCTGGTACGTTATCATGAGCTAAAAAAGATAAAATCAAAAGAGAGGTTAAATATTATGTATGGGATGAGCCACATCTATGGAAATATTGTTCTAATCAAATTATTAGGCGATGTGTATCTGATGATGAGATCCCTTCTATATTGAAAATTTGCCATTCTTTTGCATATGGTGGACACTTTGGTCCTAAAAGGACAACCCGTAAGGTGCTTGAATGTGGTTTGTTTTGGCCTAAAATGTTTTATGATGCTTATATATTTTGCAAGTTTTGTGATCGATGTCAAAGAACAGGTGGTTTAGGACCAAAAGACCAAATGCCCCTCACGATTATCCTGGTATGTGGAATTTTTTATGTGTGGGGAATTGATTTTATGCGCCCTTTTTCTTCATCTTTCGGTAAGACATATATTCTCATTGCTGTGGATTATGTTTCAAAATGGGTTGAAGCTAAGACTACTCATACTGGTAGTGCTAAAGTTGCTGTTGATTTTATTAAATCTTATATTTTTGTCAGGTTTGGAGTGCCTAAAGTAATAATCAGTGACCGCGGGACTCATTTTTGTAATCGAATTGTTGAGGTTTTACTGAAGAAAGATCATATTACACACCAAACTTCAACAGCATACCATTCCTAAATAAGTGGACAAGCCGAAGTTTCTAACAGGCAAATCAAATTAATTTTTGAGAAAGTGGTTAATCCTAACATGAAGGATTGGAGTTTGCGTTTAGACGACACGCTATGGGCATACAGGACAGCATATAAAACTCCTATAGGTATGTCGCCACACAGGTTAGTATTCAAAAAACCTTGTCACTTACCTGTAGAATTGGAACATAAGGATTACTATGCTGTCAAACAATGTAATTTGGATTTAACTGAGATTGGAATTAATCAAAAATTACAATTGCAAAAGTTGGAAGAGATACGTAATGAAGCTTATGAGAGTGCAAAAATCTATAAAGAAAAGACTAAGGCCTTTCATGACAAAATCTTAATTAGAAAAGAATTTTCCATAGGTCAAAAGGTCCTTCTTTATCACTCTAAACTAAAGCTCTTTCCTAGTAAATTACGATCTTGTTGGATAGGTCCATTTGTTGTTACTAATGTTTTCTCACACGGTGCAGTTGAAATTCAAAGTTTGGACACTTTTAAAGTGTTTAAAGTTAATGGACAGTGATTGAAACCATATTATGAGAATTTACAGGTTGAAATTGTGGAAGAAATTGAAGTGGCTGAGCCAGTTTACTCTGAGTAAGTTAATGATTTTTCATCTAGCTAATATGATGTTAAAGAAACACTCTTGAGAGGCACCTCAAGATTTATTTTAATTTAAGTTTTTTTTCTTTTTTTTCATTTCATTTTATTTATCTTAATTTTCTCAAAAAGAAAAAAAAGCTACGTTAGTAGTTGCATGGCTCATTCTCTATTACTGTTACTCATGTTATTCTTGTTTCTAAATGGTGAGAACACAAGTTTCATAAAATCAACCACTTGTTGGCGTTATTTTTGTTTTTAATGATGGGACCATTAAATGGGTGATTGTTAAGTAATTAAATTGCACTTATTTTGGACTTAATTATCGTTAATGTGTTGAAATTATTATCCGAAATTGATGGAATTATCTTATAATTGTTTACAGATGGTTTTCAACACCATAGAGACGAAATGGAATCAGAAAGATGCAAAAGAAGGAAGAAAATTTGAAATTCCCAAATTGACAGAAATTTAATGACTAAGCGTGGGCACGCCTAAGGATGGAATAAATCTGCAGATAAAATTTCAGAAGTCAAATTCAAACTAAATACAATCTTTAAAGATTATCTTGCCATCTTTCAAGGGAGTTACCTATCGAAAATACAAGAGTGCCTTATCTGGAGAGAATCAAGAGAAGATAACAAGGAGATTAGCATAAAGAAGGAGATTGGTTGATTAACGCATATATATACATTAGGTTTTAGAATAGGTTTCGGTGATTTTGGGGGGCCTGCTGCACTTTTCTTATTGTTTTTCTTCACGTTTTCTATACACTTTCAATTGGTGTTTTCGTATTTTTCATTAAAGAAGCAGGGATGGAGACTTATTACTTTGTTATTTCTTTTGTTTTCAATTTGATTATAAGTAGCTAAATCTTTTGTCTTGGTTTAGGGGATCCATGCTACATGATATTATGGTGAGATGTTTCGGATACTTTTTATGTTGTTAATAAACATTGGATATCTTCAGATCTATTCTTTCTAATTGAATTCGTTAGTTTCTAGGTGTGCAACTAGAGATTAATTGGCTCAATCGCTAGATTAACGAAATATGATGTTCAGTTTCGGTAATCATAAGTAGTAAGTAGGATTAACTTCTCTACGTTAGAGTCGAAAATTCTAAGAAGATATTCGCTTGATTGATTGCATATCGTACATGTATTTCGCTTTCTCATTGGTTCTTGATTCTTAATGCTATTATTTAATAACGCCTATGATCGTATCTAGGTTATTGTTTAATAAGAATTCTAGGATAAATGTTTCTAGTCATTACCCTTAAAAGAAACTTCCCCAATGAATGTTTGTTAATGATTACAATTTTATGTCGAGGATCTATAATAGCATGATAACATCGGTGACCCGAACCAAGGTATTTTCTTATTGATTTTTCAGATTTAATTATTGCTTTTGATTTGTGATTTTTCTCATAATTTTTGTATATTTCTGTGACTAAAACCCCCCTTTACTTTCGTTATTTGTTTCGTTTGATTTCGTAAACTCATTACCGCAAAGATTCCTCGTGGGAACGATATCCACTTACCGCTACTACATTAATTTGTTTTAACAGAGTACTTTCTTTTGAATTTGGTTGCAGGCGACAACATCACCAGTGATCAAGTAATTGTGGTTGGTGCGTCTGCCAGGTTCCATGCCATTTAGTTACCTTCTACATTTTAAATAAAACGCTGCGTTCTTCTCATGTAACTTATGCGCTGTAGATTGAAGGGACAATTAAAGAGTTACTAGGGTCATGGGTCTTTGCTAGAAAGAGGCATGCGCTTCATTCTCAAACACACGCAGAAGACAAGTATCGTAGAGAGCAAGTGTGGTGAAGAGCAGGCATAGTATAAGTTGCGTTTCACTTTCGTTGATGGCATTTTGGAGTTTTGAGATTCCATTGTAAACACATTGTCCGCAAGAGAGAAGCGCGATAGAAACTCCAGAACTTTTGTGGCAATATATTTTGCAATAACACGACCACCAAGTGTTTGATAAATTGTCACAGTACAAACCACACCCTCTAAAGTCTGTCATTACTCACCAACAACAGTCCAGCTTTATGCCACCTAGAAGAACAAGTCGTCTCAATACCCTAAAGCTCACCACACATTTGCAGCAACATTGTTTTTCAGCTAATCCCATCAATGTGGAAGATACTCCAGTATCAACATCTTCTGCAGATTCTCCACCTTTATCCACAAAAATACAGCCACTTGCAGTTCTAGGAGAAGTCGACTATGACACAAATGCAGACCAACAACAACCAAAAATAGGAGAAACACATGACCCTGAACAAGCATAAATAGTGGAAGAAGAACATAATGTCGACGCAGACAGTGGTGAAATTCATTCTAAAACACGCAGTCGCAGCAGAAAAGTTGCTTATGAGATGGAACCATTGGATTGTGAGTGTTTGTACAGGATGAGACTTGTAGTTGCTGATGAAGCTGATGGATACACATTTGCCCCACTTGGACCGGTTGTACAACCTGCTCCTCGTCCATATAGGCGAAGAAGAATTGTAACTACAAACATTTCCATGGGCACAACATCACAACAATCAGCTCCTACCACAACCCATCCTTCTGCAAGTAACCCGACTATTTTAGCACTCCTACAACACAGGGAGCGTAGATTAGACAGATTGGAGCCCAACCAGCTCGCTTTCTTAGAACATAAAAAATTTCAACCTCCTTTTCCATCAACACCTTGATGCATTAACAGAGAAGCTTCTTTAACCTTTATTTTTTTATTTTCTTGTGTTTTTCTTTTTGAGAGTACATTGAGGACAATGTAGATTAAGTGTGGGGGAGTTTAGAAACATTGAATGTTTGTGTGACTATGTGTTTTGAATTTACTGTTTCTTTATTCATTTTAATTTTGATTTTTCTTTCTTTTCTGTCTTTTAAATTGTATGTG
>JANSVA010114893.1:0-10072 GCA_025504915.1 Erythroxylum reticulatum
AAGGAAGAATAGTGTGAAAACTTCTAGAAACTTTTGGCTTAACCTCTCCATTTGATGAGAAACTTTGCTGTGCGTGACATCACTCATAGGAATGTCTTGCAACTTTAGAACTATGCATGTGCCTCGCCAAGATCTAAAGCACACGGCAGCCAAGGCACAGCCATGTAGCAGCGTAGAAACGAAACATTAAGATACTTATTCTTCAAAAAAATTGAGCACCACCAGTGTCTTCAACTTTTTCCAAGATGGTACGTAGATTTTGCTTCCCATGTTCTAAGGCTCATACGAAAAGGCAGGTTATTAGGAACAGAGAAGGATGACCCCTCGTGCTAACAGTACAGTAGGTCGCAAACAGTAAGTTTTCAGTAAAATATTCTTAAATGTCGATCAAAACAAAAGGGTGTCCAAAACCAATAACTACGTCAGATATGTTATTTTATAAGAGAAGTACATGCTACGTATTGGCTTCGTATACAACCCTCGAAAGAGAATGTCAGAAAGATATTATCCGTACCCAACCTGGTTGATATGTGAACAAGAATAAGAATGATACATGACAGAAAAAGGGTAATATAATTAATAGACACAATCACTTTCATTTGGAGGCAGAAGCCACCGCTGATGAACAAAAGAAGGCATGCAATAGCTTTTTTAAGATGGTGACCCTGTCCAAATGATTACCATGTGAAGGCCATGTTACTCTTGTCTTCAACATACCAGATAGAAACAAATTAGACGGCAATGAGAATATCATCTAAATTAGCCACTCAACCAGACTCAATGACCTATTGGTCAATCTGCCCATTTGAAACTGTCCCGGAATTATTCAACAGAATATTTCCTACTTTTACTAGTCGAGGACAAGTCCGCCTCATTTGCCTTAATGAATTATTGCTACCAACACTGGATAAATAGGCTTGGCCAGTTTTTACTGTCAAACTGAGAGCCACTCCAACCTATAATAATTATGACTTTTTAATTTTTATAATGAGGTATAGCAGGCAATCTTGGAAATAAACGGGTCAATCGTAATCATTCTGCTCTATAATGCTGAGGAATATATGAGAACTCTCAAAGCCAGCTACATCCCACTGATATATGATCCAAGCCAGGAAGTTCGGCAGATTCTAGCTTCTAGCCATGACATGCATAAGCTAGAATACTGCAGTAAAGAGCCCAGACAAATAGGAGAGTTTGTTGCGTTGCCCAACCTGAACAACCAATTACTGCGTTGAGTTTATGAATGACCATGGCTCTTATCCTTTGAATCATCCAACTTTTACAAGTGGCAACCACGGAAAAGGTCCTCTTCGTTAAAATTTTAAATAATAAGCACAACTCTTCCAACCCACCGGAGAATCTTGTGCGCGCAACCAACACCCCCCAGGGATGCTGGAAGGACTGAAAAGATTGCCCAACAAAATAGTTGCAAATATACGATTACATAAACATCGGCCCCGAACAATTCTTTTCTATGGAGGGAATATGATAATGTAGCAGAACTTTATCCAGTTCCTATCAATACCTTAACTGGGCCAAATTGGCCTAGAATTTTTCATCTTAGGAAAGGCAGGTTTTGAACTACACGGGATAACAACTTCGAGACAAACAAGAATTGTACATAAAAAAGGATTGAACACAGGACCGCCTTGCTTCCGCATCCAACTTGGATAAGCAGGTCAGACTAATTGATTAAATGTAGGATAGAGATCCAAACCGGTGAGATTTCTCATGCACTACTATATTTGCCATTACAAATTTGCACTCCCGCTTCACAACAGAAACAACACTTTCTGGCTTCAGTTTTCCAGCAGTAATGGCACTCCCACTACACAACAGAAACAACACTTTCTGGCTTCAGTTTTCCAGCAGTAAGAATGGATACTAAAATCCAAGTTCACTGAGCTCTTCACAATTACACATGGGAAATCAACGAGATATGTCTACAATCTAGCAGTCCTGAAACTCACGTTCTCATGGCAAACTGGCAGCTGGGTTTGTAAAGAAGCATCCATTCGCCCTCTGCTTGAAGTCATCAGAGGCAGAACATGATAAACTTGCCAAATCAAATATTTGAAGCACTAAGAGCCATTGACTTGCATTCTTCATTCATTGCAAGAAGTTGAGCCTCCTTCTTTTCAAGAAGAGAAGCCAACCTCACATTCTCGTCCATTAGTTTCTGAACTTCAGCTACTTTCTGCACTTTCTCACCCCCCAATTGTGCCGTCTTTGCAGCCTGCCTGCTTCACAATATCAAATACACAACACCTAGTAAACTAATCCAGATGAAAAAGGTCCACGATGAAGAATAGAGTGTCGCACTTCTAATTGCAATGGAAACAATGAGATAATTAAGAAGCTTGCCAATTGAGTTCTATGGCTTAAGCCTACGTGTATCATAACAGACAATGACAGATGTGGATACAATCAGACGTAAAACAGATAGAAAACATTGCATCACCTCCAAAGACAATTTGATGAATAATTAACAAAAAGACTAGACTAGAGCAAACCAGAAGTGAATTTCAAAGAAATAACCACTAAAATGCATATCCCATCTAGAGACCAGGACCATCTAATGAGCAGAACATGTTCTCCAATTTTCTTATCACGAAAGAACTATGGAGAATATGGAACTATAGGAATAGTAAAATTTTAAAAACTGTGAATAAAATGATATGACAGGAAGGATACCCAGCTATGCCGCCACAGTAGAAGGACAAAGTACAATCACTCAACCTTAATCAAAGTTTGCCATAATTTTGATCCACAATTATCAGGTATCATAGGTTACTAAAAGTTCATCAAGCTCAATAGATAGGACTTGTGTTTCCCATCTGTTGCTCGGGGAGCCATATAGGGCTTATAAATATGCTGCCTACACCCTTCACCTCCCCTGACTCAAACCCCAAGCCTTAAGAGTCCATGCTTGGTGGACACTTATAACCAGAAAAAACAAAGAAAAGCATGACAAAGCACATCAACTTGTTTAAGAAATTTCAGAAAATACTGACCATTCAAAAAGCCTCTCAACGGTTTGTATTTCAGATGAAATAAGTGTTTTCCTCACACTATTGAGACTTCTGGCAGAAAATTTCAGAGATTCAAAGTCCCTTTTCAAACGGCAAAGCTCCTGTTCACTCTCTGAAGCTCGATGCCTCTGTCTAGATGTTTCTTCAACTAAATCCTCAACCCTGTGTCTCATTTCGTTCAAAATGGTATTTGTACCCAAAGCAAATCGCTCCATCTCCTCTAATTTTGAAGACATAGTATCAATTTGGATTGCATTCCTTCAAATTTCTTCCTTCCCTAAAGTCACCTTCTCTTTTTCAATTGCAGTTTCAGATTCTGCCATTACAACTCTCTTAACAAGGGCTTCCATTACATCTGTCACCATTTGCATAGACTTTAGTAATTCACCAATGTAGGGTTCATCTTGGTCATCATTCCTACCATGCTCTTCTGTAAGTCTGGTCCAAGTTTTGTCAAAAGAAGAAAGATCAACATTTCTAGACCAATCAGAGAGTGGTGTACCATTCTTGTCAATAAGTCCCACTACATCTAATTGTTTTACGCTGCATGATGTGTGGGCTAAATCAGGAACAGCCATGTCTCTTGCTTTTGATTTCAAGTAGGAGAGCAAGGTTGCAGGGGCTTTCACTCTTTGCCAAAGAACCTCCAATTCCTTCTTTGCATCTTCCTTGGAACCATGTACACAGGCCTTCACCTCCATTAACTTTGTTTGCAAAGCATCAGCTTGGGCCTGCATCTTTCCATCTCTTACTTCCACATACCATTAGTTGCACTTTTCTGAGACTTCACACTAGAGAATTCTACATCTTCTCTTTATGCCATGCACTTTTCTGAGCAAAAGGACAAAAATTATCTTAATCTTAGAACCCAGTTGCCATAGACACCCATAAAATACAACAAGGTTGAAAATATATGTAAAGGAACAGACCTAAACAAAGATTGGTATGTTATATGGCCAACAGCGACAAATTAACGGTCAACTTCAGGGTATACTTACCATGTATAACTGCAAATAAAAAGAAACATTTCGCATATAATAATTATTCATAACCCGACGTCAGGATCAATCCATCCACAAAGTTGCAACCAATAAGATAAGGCATTAACAAGAATTCTCAAGGTTCATTTTGATCAACACACACATAAAACCCAATCCTTATGCTTCATCTATATGGTAACATTATCACACTTCCATAAATATTAATTGCAGAATAACTTTGAGAGATCCCAACATTGCCTATCTTCAATTGACTGATTGCCCGCTTAAGTAACCAATAGGTATTTCAAGAGTTCTCATTTTCTACACCGCGGCAAAAACTTCATTGAACTGCTCGTTCACAACGTTTCACCCGGAGGACACTGAAGAACCAGTTCTATTTCCCAGATCATCTTCGAGAATATGTGATAAAAACGAGGACCAACAAAAATGAAGTTGCTGTTCAGGTTTGTGAATTAATGATAATGATCCAGTCAATTAGAAACACCGAGTGTTGAATTTCTCTCCCCCGAAGAAATAAAGGGGTAACCAAGTGAAATGGTCGCCTATTACGCGGCTCATTAACTCTGCCTGGGTTGGGTTCCAACTTTCAGGCCTTCTGCGCCATGAATGCAATTAGAGATCAAAAAGAAAACCAACGTGATCCAGATAACAAACCTCGATAGAATTCATCAAAAACTACACACCATATAAAAGCAAACCCTAATTAAGGTGATTTACTTCAGTCATCAAAAGGGTAAAAAACACGTACTTTTTCTAAATCAAACTCCTAATCCCAAGGGCAGGATATAATAAAGGCATCCAAAGACATAACATAATTAAACACAAAATGAAGAATCTTAAAGGACGAAGATCATCAAAATTTTAAAAATTAAAGAAAAAAGTAAAGTAAAAAAAAAAAGGAAGAACAAGACACCACCATGTTTCCTGATTTTGGAAGACCTTAAAGAATCGGCAAATGTGGGAGTTTTATCTTCTTCTCTAGGGTCCAAGACAGACATCTTTTGAACATTCTCTTTTTCCATTGCTTCTTTTCCTTATGTCTGTTCCTTTACCTAAACTTTGATGATATTTCATAGGCTGTGTTGAATCTCTTGTAAATCGTTACTATTGTCCCCCTTCTTTTTTTTCCCTGATACATTAGAAATAAAGCAAAACCTCTTAAGTAAGTTAGTAAGAAGCTTTTTTTACTTGAGTGATGTTACTAGTTCAAATCGTCATTATATCTGCAGCTGATTAAAATTTAGAGTCAGAGTTTTGCCTCTCGCAAGAGACCTACCGATTTAAGTAAAAATTAATTTGAATATGGATGATTTAAAGATGTCTTCTCATAATTGGAACCTCCTTAGGATATCTCGTGTGTTAAAAAAAAACTCGTGGGCAAAAAAAAAAAGAAATGAATTAAACAACTAATAACTAAAACTATCATTAATTAAGTTCAACGGATTCAAATTAGGGGCAAGTGGAGGCACTTGCTCCTATTGCCTCCAAAAAATTTCATATAAAAAAATAATATTTTAAGTTTTGATCTCATTAAAAAATAAAATTTTGCTCTAATTAAAATTTTACCTCATTAAAATTTTTCTCCTAGTTAAAAAAATTTCTAAATCCGTCATTGGATAGCTCCATAAGATGAGAATTTATCTTGAACATTCAAGTTCCCAGTTAAATCCTTGTTTGGTTAAAAATTAGCAAAAAAAAATTGTCTCACGATAATATGACATTCTCAATTATGTTTGATCGGAGCTCAACAATCCTCTACTAGAGCTCTAAGCAGGTGGTGACCCGAGCTAGATGAGTTAATAAGATGGATAGCAAGCTGAGAGTCATATTATAACCTTCCTCGATTATAACCTACATCCCAAGCAAATAGAAGCTCTAGTCGAATTACTTGAAATTCCGCATTAATGATTGACCACCATCCCACTTTAAAAGAAAAAACCAACAAACAAACTCCTTTATGATCCCACAAAATTCCCCCAACAGCAGCCTCCCGTGGATTACAACAATAGCTCCCATCAATGTTTATTCTAATTCATCCAAATTTAGGACACTCCCAAGAGACCAAATAATTGGCATTGGTACGGTTTGACCTAATGTCCTGAAGAAACATGCTCTCCATGGCCAACTTGCAAATATGTTGGCACTGCACCAATAGGGAAATAACCTCATTTTGAAATACATGGAAAAGTCTTGACTTCCAAATGACCCATAAATAACTCGTAAAAAAAATCATCTATGGGAGCCCACTAGGCCCAAGTTGAACATTGCACATAAGATTCCCCTTAACCTATTCCTGTAGGTCTATTATATTAAAGTTTGGATCAGTAAACCCATAAAACATTTGCCAATTCTCTCTTGCATGGGGACAAGCACGTAGTACATGCATGATAGTTTCGACTTATCTCTCATATCGAGGACAAGTGTCATTTAGTGGCCCAAACCTATGATGTCTCAAAATATTAGTCATGAGTTTACCATATAATATCAACTACAAGAAGTGATGAAGCTTAGGTAAACATGGAATCTTCTATAATCTCCTCCAATCACCATTCAAATTAAATCAATCTCAGCCTTACAAAGTTTTAAATGCTGATCTAGAAGAATAAGTTCCAGTAGCACTTTTGCTCTAGATCAAAGAGTTCTTCAACTCCAAAAATGTGGAATAAGGATACTTTGGATATGTGCAATAGCCACAGAAGGAAGCAAATGCTCCATAATAGAGAGATCCCTTGTCGTAGCCTCCAAAATCACAACTGCCACTTTCAACGTTACCAAGTCCCCCAATTCAACAATTCAACAATAGTCAACAATGTGCCCAGAGCAGAATCACTAACCCAAAGGTCCCTCTAAAAAGATATCTCTAACCCATCACCCACTTTCCATATCATAAATTCCAAAATATGCTCTATGCTTTTTACAATTTCCTTGTAAAGGACAGAGTCCGTGATCTATGAATTAAATCCCCTTTTATTGAAATATTTGTCCTGTAGGACATGAACCCAAAGAGTTCCATCACCCTGCAAAATAGCCCAGCTAAGCTTACCTAACATAGCAACATTGGTATGTCGAGATGACCTAAAACTTGACCCCCTACTCTACTTATCAAGTAACAATTTATCCTAGTTAATCATATGACATTTTCAAGCCCCATCAACAGAACTCCAATAAAAATTCTTGTTGATTATGTCCAATTCATCATAACTAGATGATGATAACTAAGTAGTTTGCATCTTGTAATTTGGAATTGCCGATAGAGTAGGCTTAATTAGAGTAAATCGACTCGTCAGACTTAGAACCTACTTTCTAAGTCGCCAGTCTGGTCTTGACCTTATCAACAATGTGGAAGTAGGTTGTTCTTTTAATTTTAGAATGAATAATTGATATTGTAATACCCCACTCCTGCAGGACTCGAACCCGATATCGTGGGTGATATTCGAGTCCGTGTCTTGTTAGGGTGGCATGCTAGTGCGCTGAAACAGTCAAAATTAGTACATAATTTTTTTTCAAAACAACACACACATGCTGAAATCAATAATCAATTTGAGCCCACTTTATTTCACTCATAACAATACAATCAATAGAATTTCAATAGCTATTTGGGGCCCATTACCAATATAAAACATTTTTAGTCATAATGACTTTACATTACAACATAAATCCATTTATATACACATGGTACAAAAATTTCGGAATACATTATTTTACAGAAATTTTGGAATACAAATTTATACAATAATAGGAAAATACTAATACAAACTCGAACTAATCCCGACCTCTATCTTTCCCTTGCATGCAGTATGTATACTCCTGTTTGTCTAATGGGGTATTCTTCTGAGTCTTGAAAAATATTTGCAAATTTTGTGTGAGTTTTGTGAACTCAGTAAGGTAACCATTATTGATGATTCACTCAATTCATGCAACATATCATTTCACATAACAAATATTTCACAAAAATTACACTTTACATCAGTATCACATTTTCACTTACGCATAGGCAAATTTGGCATTTCAATCCAGCAAACATACTTAACAAAATGCATATGAAATGCTCATGATACTCTCTTTTAATTATTACGTTATTGTGACCGAGTGCTTAACTGTCCTGTATCCATTAGATACCGGGCTCATTGATAACTGTCCCATATAGGGCTCATTAAACGTTGAGCTTAAGGCTCTGAATCACTTTTAAACTTGAGGCTCTTTTTCAGATGTTGAGCTTTAAGCTCTAATCGGTGGCTACTCTGATCACAACTCCTATTATCTGATCATGCATTCATGTAATGAAATGCATCACATATATTCAATCAATTGAAAGTGCTCAATGTCACACAATCATATTCATTATCACATCTCATTCACATTGTTATCGAACCTTAGTCCGGCATTCAACACTTAAGTCAAGAAAACACTTATTCTGTTCAATTCACATTCAATGACCACTTCAATATTTCATTCATATATCACATTTATCAGACCTCCTGTCCGAAAACCAACACAATCAATTGCATTCATTTATCATTCATAACAACATTTAAGTAAACAATAATTGAGAGAAACCATCTAGGTTACTCACAAGTTGCTCCCAAAGCTAAAGCCTCAAAGTGCTGTCAATGTCTAGACGTTGACGTTCCAATTGCTCCTTTAAATCAAATAACATACACATATATCATAATTTGCACAATTATAAGTGTTCAATAATGCTCATGGATGAAATGAATTATGTACAATGCATGTTCATAACAATCCCGAGTATCTTTCATTTAATTTCGTTACAAAATCATCCCCATATCAAAACTCATCTAAGTATAATTTATACTTAGGTTTATGCCTCTCTAAAACCATTAAATTAACAATTCATTTCTCATTGGATCACTTCAGATTTTTCCAAGACATACATTTAGATATACTTTTCACATTCAATCAGAAGGTGAAAATAATATAATTTGGTCAAACTATCTTCTAGAAAAGTGTTCCTCTATGTCTTATGTTTCCATTGACACCAAAATCACTCAATTTGGTTTAGTAATTTGGAAGATATACTTTAAACATTATCGGGTTGTTCACATTCAAAAAAGTGTACTATATACAACTTCCATCCAGAAATTAAATATCTCAGAAAACGAATAAAAATTAGAATTATTAAGAAATTCTATATCTCTAGTTTACTCCAAATAAAAAATCATCTCATTTGGAATTTTATAGATCCAGATATAATCAAAATATTGAAGGGTGTTTAGGAAGAAAATCCTATTTCACTGTTCCAACAGATTCCACACTTTGATTTTATCAATCTATCTCAATTTGATTTAGAATGATACAAAATTTTATGGAGAGATAGAACAATGTGTTAGGAACAATGTGTTTGAAGCATCATTGAGGGTTGAAAACATTGAAAATATAAAAGGTGCCGTGAACAAGAAGAGAAAAAGGAGAGAGCAGTTCAAAAGGGGAGGTGGTACTTCTATGCTTGAGAGGAGTGCCATGACTCTCCCTGTACAGTCTGAGGAGCGGAGCAGTGGTGCAAGCAAGCCTAGACCTATGAGGACTTCTACTGGTTCTCATCAAGCCATAGCTGCGGGAGGCAGTAGAAGAGAAAGGGATAAGTCTTCTGTACCCAAGTGCGATCATTGTGGCAAGTTCCATGGAGGAGAATGCTACAAGCTGACAGGAGCTTGCTTTAAATGTGGAGAGAAAGGGTACATGGCTAGAGAGTGCCCTCAGTATGCAAGATAGGAGAGAGGTCCGATGTAAGTTTCAAGGAAATCTGAGACAGTGGGGTATAAGATTGCAACTGAAGTGGGTAGTTCTAATGCAACCAAGAGGGTGAATCTTCCAGGGAGACCCAGGGGCCAAGCACCAGCTAGGGTATTTGCAATGACACGGGAAGATGCAGAGACCACTCTAGAAGTTATGACTGGCATGGTTAAATTGTTTGATACTGATATTGTTGTTTTGATTGATCCGGGTTCTACCCATTCTTTTGTTTCCTCGAGTAGAACCATGTATGGTAAGAATGTGAGCTCGTTGGATACTCCTTTG
>JANSVA010114904.1:0-10071 GCA_025504915.1 Erythroxylum reticulatum
GATGGTTGAATTATTTGAGTATAGTTAATGACCTTCATTGATTATAATATTTCATGGCAATTGTTTTAATATATCCCACTTTCTAAACTGTGAACGATTTTGTTCTTGATTGTAGGAACTCATTTGCTGCTAGTATTTGTACTTTGAAGGAAATTGAAGAGAAGCTTTCGCAGGTATTTAAATGACATTCATTTACGTATATGGTGTGACAATGTCAACCATGAATTTTCACACATTTTAATGACATTTTTATCAGTTTCCATATTTTTCATTCTATCTCTATCATCATCATCTTTCTTCATGTACTTCAGGAAGATCCTTTTGCGTTTCGGTTGAGGTCAGTGATTATGCGTTTTATTACATTTTGTGCTCTTGGTTTATTTATTTGCGATATAAACTTCCCATATGAACTTCCTGCATTTTTTTATTGATATGGCTTGCACGATGTGAAACTTGTTTATAGTATGAACTTTCAGTTATATATGAATTTATATAGGATGAGTTTGACTTATGTTATTGTTCCAATTATCTTAATTATGTGAATATGTTATTTCATTGATGCTCTCTTAAATGATAAGGTTTTGTTTACTTTTTATGTGTGCATTTTTGCAAGGCATGTTTTTATTAAATTGTATATGTTAAACTGATTTATTAAAATAAGTATTCATATTTTTATGATTATTTATTTGATTAGGCAATAGTTTGATATTTAATATCCATTAAATATCAAAATGTTGACAATAATTATCTTATGACATATATGATTACAAAAATATATATTGGATATTTAGTTTAAATATATTTTAGATGTGAACCCATAACCCGTTATGGAGCTCCCGTGAGGCTTATCAGTGAAAAATACTAGGAGCCTAGGAGTCAGAACGAGAAATTCTTATGTTGAATCGCAAGTCTTATCTTAGATGTTTTGTTATCTGTGGCCAACATGAATGATACTAACTATGGATTCACTGGTTTAAATTAACAATTTTCTAGATATGAGTTTTCGGGATAGATCTTGGATGTATAGACAATTAACCCCTGATGGTTTCATTAATCCTGAATTTGTTGAGGGAGTTGAAGCTTTTATTTATTATGCATGTTCTCAACCTGCATATATGGATGAGTAAAAGATAAGATGTCCATGTAAAAAGTGCAAACACAAATTTTTCCTTACTATTGATGAAGTTAGTTTGCATTTTTTGAGAAAAGGGTTTGTCACTAATTATTTTGAGTAGACACGACATGGGGAACCATTGATTTCTAACACCTCAAGGGGTAATGAAACATAATCGTTTGTCAACTTAAATGAGTATGAAGAGGAGATTGGATTTAGAAGAAATTATGTTGATGGAACTAAAAATTTGTACATGCAAATGGTTTATGATTGGGCTGGTTATACCTTTGAGGCAAATAGGGATAATATTGAAGAAGAACTTAACCCACAAGCAAATCATTTTTTTTTGACTTATTACAGTCAACTGGCTGAGATTTATGGCCAAATTATGAGACAATGACCAAATTGTCTTCAATTGCTCGAATATTGAACATAAAGTCTAAAGGGCATATTTTGGATCATAGTTTTGATAAAATTCTGGAATGATATAATGAATCATTGCTTGCTAATCATACAATGGTTGATAGTTTTTACAATATGAAGAAAGTTATTAGGGGTCTTAGTTTACCTGTGGAAAAGATTGATTATTGTTGGTTAGGATGTATGTTATATTGGGGAGATGATGTGAACTTAGAAGAGTGCAAATTTTGTGGTCAATTTAGGTTTAAGCATAAAAAGCATTCAATAAAACAGAAGTTATTGCCATAGAAGTGGACGAATTATTTCCTGCTAACTCCGAGACTTCAGAAACTTTATGCTTATGATGTTACTGCATTTCACATGAGATGGCATGCTGAACACGAATAAGAAGATGGAGTAATGAGTCATCCATCAAATGCACTGGCATGGAAACATTTCAATGACACCTATCTTGATTTTGCAGTTGAATGTTGAAATGTTCGGTTAGGATTGTCGATGGATGGATTCCAACCTTTTGGTCAATCTGGATAGCAACATTCTTCACGGCCAATTATAATTACTCCTTACAATTTACCTCCTTGGATGTGTATGAAAGAGGCATATATGTTCTTGACAATGATTGTGCTAGGGACAACAAATCCGAAGAACAAAATAGATATTTTTTTACAACCATTGATATCTGAATTGCAGTAGCTTTGGGAATATGGTGGTCAAACATATGATGTCTCTCTAAAACATAATCTTATGTTGAGAGTGGCTTTGATGTGGACTATTAGTGATTTTTCATCTTTTTCCATGTTATCTGGATGAAGTACAGTTGGAAAATAGGCTTGTCCTCATTGTGACAATGATTCTGATGTGTTTTATCTTCCAAATGGAGGTAAAATAAATTGGTTTGACAATCACAAAAAATTTCTTTCTTTAGATCATTTGTTTAGATGCAATAAACATAAATTCATTAAAAATAGGTTTGCAAAGTTAAACCTAGAGGTGTTTTTGAATCACATGGAAAAGGAGAGCAGAGAATTGAAAGTGAAGCGTTTCAGGAAGATGTCACTTTTATAAATGCATATGTCACGTAAGTCGATAATGAACCTTTGAATGATCCATCTAACGAATATGTCGATATTTCATCTGGAGAGGATGACGAGGGTCAGAAATATAAAGATGAACCGGAGTTTGATTCTTATTTTTCCAAAGAAGAAGATGATTGTAATTTACAATTAAGTTATGATAGCAATTAATTTGTGTTTGTAATTGAATATTTTAATCAACAAATACATTATTTACATTTCAGTATATTATATAAAGTCTTTCATTCAAGATCTTATTCAAGGAATGTTGACATGGTGACTAGTTCCAGATAGTAGTAATTCTTTCCGTTGGGAGGAATGTGGCAAAATTGTCCCAACCCAAGAAATAAACACTTCAGGAAATATCGCTAGTTCATACACTAAGAATCGTTTGCCTTCCATGGCCGATCTTCTACTTCAAGGTGTTTAGTATGATTTGGACAATGTCTCTTTCCTTATTATGTGCATCTCATTTCCTTTGTTGAAGTTATTATATATGTTCACATTTTATGATCTATACTACATGTTGCTTTAACCTTCCTTTATTCTCAAAGAGGACATATATGCTGATAGAGGCGAGAGCGATGTCATAATGGGCTATAAAGGATTAGGGAGATCGATTCTTATGGAAAATTCATCAATTCCTCAAACCTCGTTTGTACAATCACGTATGCATTAATATCCAGTTTTGGTTCGTTTAATGGTTTTCTAATATCACAATTTCAAAAGTTCTTAACTGATTTTGTTTTAGGTAAATCTACTCCCCCTAGTAGTTCATCTGGAGAATTAGTGTTCCATACTAAGAGCGGCGACTCATTCACTGTTTCCTCTACAAGTATAGCTATAGTGGAAACACTATTGCAAGAAGGTGTTCAAAAGCCTACACACCTAGTGGAAGAAGTATCATTGTTTCCATTGGTGCATTTGAACATATCAGGATCCTTCTTGAGAATCCAGACATCAGGGACTCATTTATCTTTACCGACTCCCATTTCACATGGAATCAAACAAAATAATTATATAATTGTGATTTATCGATGCAATGGATTATTAGACTAACCTTTAAAGTTGATTTGTTGTTGAATTTGTAAGAATTTGTTAAACAATGCATAATTATATGATTGCTAAAGTTGATTTGTTGTTGTTAAGAATTTGATAACCTTCAACTCCATTGCCTTATTTCCTTCTCCATATATTGTGCAACATATTGAATTCAAATTATTATATTTGTGGAGAATTCGATAAATATTGAATTTCAGAAAAAATATGGGACCAAAAAGACAGCATGAGGTTATGTGGCCGAGGTTTAGAGGCATGTTCGAGGCAACTTACTGTGAAGGTGGATTGTCTCAGTCTGCAGCTCGCACTGACTTAACTCCTCCCCCTCTAAGACTGACAGTTGCAGATGATGCATCACCTATTGCTCCTCATACTACACCACCCCCTTCCCCAACTCATATATCATCTAATACCTTTTTATCGGATGGAGGAGAGGTCCGCCACCTTGGAGCTGAGGGACCTGATGGAAGAAAGTATATAACAATTGTCAATCAATAGTAAGTGAACATTAATCACTATTTGCTTTTGATTAAGTCTTAGGTTTATCAGTTTTTTGCTAGTATCAAATTACTTCTTACATTAGGTTGGTTCCGTCTGGACCGAGTTCCAGAAATATGACTTCCATATTTAAGCAAAGGATTGATCTTGAGGGTTATGTTTGGAAGAATATATCTGAGGCCATAAAGTAATTTTACTTTCAGGAGTTTGAGGTACAATAGATATTTATTTTCTTTTTATATTGATTTATATACACTAATTAGATAAATATTATTACATTATATATAGTAGTCTAATTTTTTCTTCTTATTTCAGAAAGAATTTTTCTGGGATTCTTGTTTCGATGCCAGTATGTATAAAGTATGGGAGAAGCGAGCTTGTACACGTTATTGCAACTTCATTGGTGTGATACACAAAGCTGGTGCTCATCCGCGTTATATTTTGGAGGTAATTTGGAGTCGTTGGAAGGAGCATTGGACATCACCTGAGGCAATGTCCATCTCAAGGCGTAACTCCGCTAACAGACGTGGGGCCCTGGAGAGAGAGAGTCTTCCCGTATATACGAGAGGATTAATAACTGACCATGAGCATGCACAGAGACTTGTAAGTATCTAAACTTGACACTTATTTTGTAAATATTTTGCTTTGTTGTATTATAGATAATGATAATGGTATAAATGTCTGGTGTCATATATGATTGTGTTGAGTTATTTTCTTTATTCAACAGGGGGAAAATATCATAAAAATAGAGAAAATTCTGCCGAAAATTTTATAAATTGTAGTTCACATCTAACAATTTAGGTTATACATGTAGGAAAAGTCATTGGGCATCAAGCCTACATCTATTCAGTTATTTTTACACACTCACACGAAGAAGCATGACGGTGTAACATTCATCAATAGCCAATATAGAGAACTGAATGTATGTGAAATTAATGTATTATTATAATTTCTTAATAATAATCCCTTACTAATGTAAACATTGCTTCCTAATAGGACTGAATACAACAAACCATTCAGCGACAGTCTTAGGATGAACAACTTGTAGATGACACCCAGACGTATCTTGACGTTATAGGTGGTAGGGACCGTCATGGAAGGATATTCGGGTTAGGTTCATATGCGAACACATGTTATTCACAATCTTCCATGTCCAGTATAGTAGTGTCTGCTAGGCCAACACACAGCAATGAAGTCACCGAGCTTCGGGCCATAGTGCAAACATTGATGGACCAAATGACTCACATGAAAGAGGAGCAGATGGCTAACATAAATCAACGGATGGAGCAGATGGCTAAGATGAGAGAGCATATAGAGCAGATGGCTAAAATGAAAGAGGAGATGGAGCAGATGGCTTATTTGAGACAGGAGATGGAACAGTTGAAGCGGAGGCTTAGCAGCTCAGAGCGCCCATGATCACCACGACATTAGCTTGTCCTTGTCATTTACTTTCAACTACAAACATAAGTTATGTACACTATAATGTTTTTATTATCAATTAAAATAATTTTAACTTTATATCATCAATTAATTTTCTGATTCAACAAATTATATATATATATACAAATTAATTTATTATGTGCAGATAATTGATAACTCTTAAAATTATGCGTTTATCATAAGATCATGAAATCGGATTTTTTTAAAAAAATTCTTACTACTTATTACTGACAAAATATAAAATACCGTCAGAATATCAATGTATTTTACCGAAGAAAATCCTAACACCGTCAGTAAATATATAAACCTTGGCAATTTTATTAACACATTTTGGCGATGATATTTTATATTCCTTCGGTAAATATGAAAACTTTTCCATTACATTAACTTTGGTTTACCGTCAAAAAGTCGCCCGTTGGTAAAATTTACCGACGATGGTGTCCTTTACCTTGTCCGTTGGTATATACCGATGGAACATCGTCCGTTGGTAAATATTGTCGTTCGTTAATTTCTGTCGATAATTTATTTTACCGATAAAATTCTGCCATTTACTGACGGTTTGTTCCGTCGATAAACCACTAATTCCTTGTAGTAAAAAAATCACTTATACAATCATTACAATGAGAATTCCATAGACATACAAGTAATGTTTCAAATGGATTTCTTATATTAGGTCTGTTCAGTAAATTTGTTCTCTAGCAACCACTCACACGTTTGTTTAAGTATCTCTATACTTTAGCCTATGAAATCGACTACTTCCTTCATAAGGAAAAACAAAATGTGTGCTAGTCTTTTTATGTTCTATTAATGTCCAATCTTAATAGAATAATGACTAGGAACATTTAGGATAAGATATAAATGCAATATGAATCTCATAATTATAATCTCATTATAATTTCATTTGCAACGTACAATTATCCCGTGTACGTTATTAGATACATCTAAACATGTACAAGATAAAGAATTCCTTTAAATAATTTGTCACTAAACTACAACCAAAACGATTGGTCGTAGGCATAAATCAACAATCTCCCACTTTCACTAATCCAATCGTTTAAGTATCTCATACCATGTCACCATATGATGATTATTCTACTACTGAGGCAGTGGCTTAATGAAAGAATTCTACAAGATTTTATATAGTGAGCACTTGATTAAATCTTGCAACTCCCATCTTAATTATCATCATAATTAAGAAAATCTTCCTAAACACATTCTTGGATCTTTGATTAGACATTAGCTCCTTATGCATGCCATGTCAAATGACTCTAATGTTCTACAGTACATTATTGTCTTAAACAATGCAAAGAAACTATTTCAAGTTCACTAAAGAACTTGTTGATTCAATTAATCATTTCCACTAAATGAAAAATGTATTATAGCTTAATTAGCAACCAATTGCTACATTGTAACTTTTCCTATCTTAAATGATATTGTTCTAAGTAAATAAGCCTTAGTTAGAATTTACTTCTAAAGTTATATCCTTATCATCTTAAACTCAAATATCAACTCACACATAGAGTAATGAATATCTCAAATACTTCACAAGTATTTGATATTTTAAATACTAAACATCTTTAGTACATTATCTATGCACTTGGACTCATAATAAGTTAACAACATCCAGTCTACCTCTATAGATCTAATTGCCATAATTAAGTCATTACCTTTTCATATCCAACAAGAGTTGTTCTTGGAAAATTATGTTTTTAACAATTAAAAGTTAGAATTATTGTTCTTTATAAGCAGTATGTCTCCATATACTCCCATTGAAGAGAACAACTATACTCGCACTAACCTTCTTGTAGATATGATAAATTCACAATCATCTTCAAAACAAACTCTTTGAATTTATCATGAAAGTAATTCTTTCAATGTCTTATCACCTTTCAACTATACATCAAATGTATCATTAAAGGCATTAGTTCCAATTAGATGTTATGTTATGAGATTTGAACCTTTCAAATTCCTTCTTACTCCCACTACTTATCTTGAGAACCATTCTCTAATGAGTATACATTGAATCAAACAATTTGTTCAATGAATCTGTAAGATTATATCCAATCTTTTGGATATCTCATAAATTTTTATTATCCAATTTAGTTCTAAACTAAATGGATAATATATGCTTCAGCTAAGTATTATATCCTTAAATCATTAGCTTTAAATATTTTAGAGACTTAATGTTTCATATCTAATATGCAATCTTGCTAATTGATTTAATTGGAACTATAAAAGATAAGTCATTATACTAGGTATTGCTATAAAAAGAAATATTGTTGCATCATACAATATCTCATATTGTATTTTACTCCTTACATAAATTCATACTCTTAT
Source organism: Erythroxylum reticulatum (assembly GCA_025504915.1). Taxonomy (NCBI): domain Eukaryota; kingdom Viridiplantae; phylum Streptophyta; class Magnoliopsida; order Malpighiales; family Erythroxylaceae; genus Erythroxylum; species Erythroxylum reticulatum. Next base: position 7,942 of record JANSVA010114904.1, read on the forward strand.
GAATTTAGTTATGAAGGTATTTACTAGAAAATATCATTCCATTTAGATAACTAAAAATTTAAAACTCACCAAATCGATTTCATCGAAATGCTTCAGCATTCTCAATGCTTAATTTCTACTTAGATTTAAATAATTTGAACTTTTCAAAATTTTAAATCAACATTTCATTTAATACAAATGACTATATCACATAAATTCATTAATAATGTAATGAAATATAATATTATCCTTTTATGAATTGTTATTATTTTCACTACATTATATGTATAAGATTTAGCAATTCAATACTATCATCATCCTTTCACCAGAGGTTGATTTGGTTATTATTCAACTATACAAGTTTCATACGATTCATAATCAAAAGGATACATATATCCTTATATGTAACTTTATGATTCTCATTTTGTTGATTTAACCAACATGACATAAAAGGATTGTCTCAGTTATCTAACTTTTTATTCTTGCCATTTATGTTTAGCATAAATCTCCTTTGATCCAATACATATACAAACTATTTGCATAAACTTGGATCAACTAATTTTACTTAACAATATATTTCTTATCATACTTTGAGCATTACAACAATGTTGAACACATAAGCATGAACTAGAAAATCATATGATCTCTATCATATCATATATAGGTAAGAAAAGTCATGCAATCATTTTCTTTCAATGAAGACTGTTATCATAATGTTGCTAAGCCTTTAATTGTAGTCCATATTTATGCTTTTTGTAGGCTAAATTAAATGGAGCAATTCCAATAATGTACTATACCTTTCAGCTCTACTCTACGTAACCCCTTGCATTTTGCTATCATGGTGTTGACATACAACTTACATGTCGTCGTCAAAGTTTATGAGACATTATTCAACTTAAAAATTCAATACATTTTGTCATCTATATGATTTTGACATATCTATATAACTTTGTCACCATATCCTCAATGGGGATTATAGCAAAATTGCACAATGAACATACAAATTTATATCTAACTTTTGAGAACTTTTCTCATACATATCCTATGTCCAAGAACTTGGGTTCACTAACTTAATATCAACTATACTAAAGAAGGTAGATTCTTAAAATACTAGGCTAAAGTGTACTCAAGGTGACTGGGGACCTTCTCTCCCATACTGTAAAGATATAACATATCTGCCTTCCCTACCATTCTAGTGTTATCTCTTCTCCCACTAACCATTCAGCTAATCAACATTTGCACATACCTTACCACCAGAGATATTATATATGTCACCTTGGACCTTACTAGATCATAAAACCATTGATTGTAGATGTCATAGTTTCTTCTCTATATATCTCTCTGAAAAGTGCACTAATAATGGAATGTACTCCTTAATGATGATGTACTCCTTGAGTACAAAACCATTTACAACGAGAATCTAATGCACTCAAACTATGTATCTCTTTAAGCATCCAAAACTATATAGTGTTGTCTATATCCCAGGTATAATATCACTTTTCTATTATGAAGGTAGTGAGGAACTCTAAGGCTAACTTTCTATAAGTAGGCTTTTAATTGTGGAAAATTATTCCCATCCACTAATATTAATCATCTCTTAGACTTTTTGAGTAAGTTTGATCTAGTCTAATAGCTCCCAGTCAATGCTTCGACTCTCTCTGAAAGTCTTAGACCTAAGCATCTTGAACCTTGTAATATGAGCTGGCATTGTGAAATGTAGCATAGGATGTGTGGCATTTGTAAGATATGCAGGAGTTGGCTATCAAGTTAGTTATTGTAAACTACCCTTGCCCCTTGGCCTCTTCCTTGGCACCTTCTTTTATCTCCTTTAGTCTGGTGTGTTTTTCCTTGATGTTATCATTCCCTAAAATATGAAAATAATCCAAAATTGCCAAAAAAGGAAATATAGATATTAAATCACAACAAATAAACACCAAAGTAATATCTCATAACTAATTAGTTATGGATTAATAACAAATAGCAAAAATAAATACCATAAACCATAAATTAATGTTGGCTCTTGTTTTCGAAACCCAACTCTTGCTCAGATAATATAAATGTTGGGCACCGTTTCTGGAACCTAACTCTTGCGAAATCATAATCACTGAACTTATTCCAATGAAGTTTCCTTAACCATCATCGAATCCTCTT